>JZKD02S0951792.1:108540-127671 GCA_000966675.3 Picea glauca
TGTGAGCAACATACAACACTTGCGACCTTGTGAGCAAAATGCGACACTTGCAACCTTTGTAATGACGACACTTGCGACACTATCAAAGTGAGTAATTTTGATGTGTAACAATAAGATCATTCTCCTAAGAAAGGTAATCATCATGATATTGTTGCAATTAATTCCTCATCTGATTCATGGATTATAGAGTCTGTTGCATCACATCATATGGGAGAGAAAGAGGAAGTTTTATCTTCTTTGATTCCATGCTCAAGACCCCTTATTCTCATGGGGGTGATACTCCAATAGTAGTATCAGGAGAAGGGAGAGTGGAACTCCATAATGGTAGTTTTGAGAATTTTTTACATGTTCCAAAGATTTCTATGAATCCTCTCTCAATTTATCAGATCGCTCATAAAGGTAAAAAGGTTGAATTTACATCAGATTCAATTTCGGTAATTGACATGCATGACAATTCCATTATTGCAATTGGTGAAGTGGATCACAAGTCAAGGTTCTATAAATTCACTAAGTTTTCTGATGATGACTCCTCTATTCTACTTACACATAAGGAGAGTACTTTGCATGCACCTCCAATGCAACATGCATACACTCTTGTTCTTCCATCATTTTTAGACATTAGAGATGATTCCATACACTCAGATTATGTAGATAGAAATAAGCAGGTAGTACAACCAGATAAGAAGCCAGCGTTGAAGCTTCAGTAGATTCCCAAGAAGGAACACACCACACTTCAGGCAGCAGGTATCCTTGTAGGGAATCCATTGGATTCAAGGAGGACTCGATCTCAACATGAGGAGCCTTCTCATGTACTTTCAACTTCAGAACCTGCGATGCCCATGCATTGTTATATGGTTCAATCTATTGATCTGCATACCTACAATAAGGATGTGGGAAATCCATTATGGAAAGAATCCATGCAAAAGGAGTATGAATCATTCCTAAAGAATATGGCTTCGCATCTGGTTCCACTTCCACCAGAAAGGAATATTTTCAGGTGCAGATGGATCCACATGATCAAGAAGTACAAGGCCCGACAGGTTTCCAAGGGACTTCATCATATCCTTAAATATTTCTACATCTTCACGAAGACTTTCAGTGAGCAGAAGTGTCATACTTTGTGGGATTGTCTTGCAGTGAAGAACACAGTTTCCTAACAACTGTCATTTTCTTCTTTTGATACATTATCTTTTGAGGGGAGGTTTTGTTCCCACATGTTTTTCCCTCTTTCCTCGTTGTTATTCAGTGTTCAGTAGTTGCATTGTACATGAATACCTAAAATGGTCTAGTGGTACGAACTCATTTTTTACTCCATAGTGATGTTCAGGGGGGGTGTTGGAGAAATTTCTATTTTCGGCACACTAGTTCAGTGGGAGTTAACTGACTAGTTCTATTTTATACTTTCTAATCTTAGACCATCACTATTATGCATGCATTCCTAATTATAGGATTTCAATGCCTATATGAGTGAAGATCACTCACTCATTGATAAGATCATAATATACATTGATTCTCATTCTTCATTGTGTATCTCTCTTCCTTTTCTTGTTAAGCTTTGTTTGTGTATGTTTTAGCTAGGTCTCCTGTGCAGGTTTCCATGAAACACTGACATGGAGAGATTTCCACATGAAACACACACACACACACACACACACACACACACACACACACACACACACAGATGTTTTATGTGCACATGAAGAGCTTCTCCATTACAAAATTCAAATAAAAGAAAATTGTTTCTAGGTAAATTTATATGAATTGTTTTCTTAGGAATGACTTGATTAATTTTGAGAAATTAAAATCTCTTTTAAATATTAAATAAGATTCTTTAAAATTAAAAATATGAGATAACTAATTTTTAAACAATGTTAAATCCAAATTTCATTAGCAAACTAAATTTATTAACCCATATATTATTGAAACTTTGTACAGTTTCAACTTTCTAGGACTTAGACAATATAGCATGAATCTAATCTTCTAAGAGGAATTTGGCGAAAAAAATTATATTTTTAGTTTGTGTTTATTATTAAGTTAATTGTGTGTTTAATTTAAGTTAAACTTTACTTTATTTAATATATTTGGATGATATGAATATAAACTCCTTCCATTTAAAAACACTTTTATATTCATGATTTATTTTTTTAAATAAAATTGACACAATTAATTATGTGAAGTAAATTGAAGGGTAGTAAAACTATTTGAACGTCATGAATGTTTTGTTTGAAGAGATTCAAGATTCATCTTGGTTAGGGAAAGTTAGAAAATATATATTTGGAAAAAA
Source organism: Picea glauca (assembly GCA_000966675.3). Lineage (NCBI taxonomy): Eukaryota > Viridiplantae > Streptophyta > Pinopsida > Pinales > Pinaceae > Picea > Picea glauca. Next base: position 110,825 of record JZKD02S0951792.1, read on the forward strand.
GTGACTTTGGTGAACTTAAAATGTAGCAAGGGTGTGAAATTTGGAAATAAGCAAGGGTTTGACATGAAATTTGGAACAAGCAATAATTGGAAACAAATAAATTTAAAGTAAATTTAAAGTGTAGTTGAGGGTTCATTATGAAAGTTGGATTAAAATTGAAGTGTAGAATTTTGGGTTAAACTTAATTAAGGGTCCAACATGAATCTTTGGGAAACTTCAATTGTAATAAGAATTTGACATGAAACTTGAGGTGAAATTCAAGTGTGTGATAGCCCCAAGGGTTAGCTTAAATAGTCATGAGTTAAACATGAGATATCTCCCACAAAGTTGGGGAGGTCAAGAGTTCAACTCTTTTTATCCCCTTGGGTTTAGGATTCATAATCAAGGCTATTTGTTTACCACATTTACTTTCCATGGATCATGGGGAAGTACTCAAAGAGTTTTGCACAAGGTTTTCATCGAAAAAAGAATTTAACTGCATAATTTTGGGATAAACGTTTGTAAGGGTACAACATAAACCTTAAGGTAAACATTAATTTCAACAAGAGGTTGACATAAAATTTGGAATATAATTCAATAAAGGTTTAACATCAAGGATTTCTCACGAGTCTTGGGGTAAAATTCAATTGCAATAAAGGTTCAACGTGAAACTTGGCTTAAACTTCAATAAGGGTTTGACATGAACCTTGGCTAAAATTCAAGTGAAGTAAAGGTCCAATATGAAACTTCCATAAAATTCAAGTGCAATAAGGGCTCAATGATCCAAGATGGATCATCATATATATTTTCATCTATGTTGGTACTTTCTAGGTGGAAAAACCAGAGTAGTTGACTTGTAGGGCCCATTTAGGAGCACGCCCCACTTTGGATATTTGGGGTTCATAACCTTTTGGAGATCATTTGAGGCCTTAATGGTTGTTTTTGGGTTCAAATCTATGTGATCATAGGTCTATATTATCAAGAGTATTCTACACTTCGAAATCTTTCCAATAGTGAAAAAATCACCTCATTTGGAGTTCGTTTGCAGAAGTTATGCCTCCTACAAGTTTCCCTATCTTGTTGACCACCATGGTATGGATTGGATGTCACGTAATATTCCATTACTCACACATATGGAGCTAGTAATGTGTGGAATTTAAATATTATTCTAGAGGGTTCAAAATCCTAACACTAATTGTGGGTCGAGGCATGCAAAAGCCCTAACATTAATTGGGGGGTAGGGCATGAAAAAACTCTAACCCTAATCATATAATACTATCAAGATATGTTAAATAATAGGCCTCTAGAAAAGGCAGGGGTTTCATTCCTTTTTTGTTGAGTGTTGTTTGATAGGAGAGTGAATCATTGAGAGTGGGGTATTGAGGGAAATGAGAGAAAGAAGGAGATCCTATAGCAACCATATTGGCCACAATGTTGATGGCATCTCCATAGTGAGTGCCCTTTTCTTTGTGAACACATTTCATACTTGAGAAGAAAGAACAGAGCATAGACCCCGTCTTCTAGCTGGGTTTTTCCTATATTGGGTTTTCCCATGATACATCTTGTGTTCATTGTGTGGATGGTGTGTCATTGTGTATCTCTTTCATTTTAGTTTTTAGCTTATTTTAGTGATTTCGGTGTTAAAGTTAGAAATATTAAGTCTACAATATTCAGTAGAATACTTCATAGTAATATATCGTAGAATATTAGAAGATATGTTGTGATGAACTATTCTGGTGGAATATCCACGATAATTTATAAATCACTCATCATGAATATTTTGGATAAATGTTAATAATGGTTTGAAATGAATCATGAGTAATAATATTCAATAAGAGTTCACCATGAATCTTGGGTTAAACTTCAAGTCTCATAAAGGGTCAACATGAAACCTTAAGTAAAATTTAGTACGGGTCCAACATGAATATTGTAGTAAACTTCTCAAGAAACTAGAGTAAACATCATAAATTTGTGGACATAATTTCAAAATATCATGAAGAAAAAGCATTGATTAAGTTCTCTAACTAATGTTTGACATCACTCTTGGAGTAAGCTTAAACTGTAATAAGTATCCAACATGAAACTTGTGGTAAAATTCAATAAATCTATGATATGAGTTGTGATGTGGAATCTAAGTGGTATACAATTTTAAGAAGTTAGGAGTGGATTGCAAATATTGTTGAAGACACCAAAATCTTAGAAAGAGAAGACCTCCTCTTTAAAGGACGAATTAGGGAAGCAATCAAAATCATCAAAAATCCCAATAACCTAAACAAAGACAACGGTCTGAATATTAGTGAAATTTTGATCCTTCTCATTCAGGAAAGAAAATAGTATAGCCTTGTTACCTAGGACCCAATAACTTGCACCGACTTCGAATATTGGGTTTTTACCTAATACTTCTCCCTTAGACTACTAAAATTAAAAATTATTTTAATTTAATAACTAGGCTCACTTAACAATACCAATAAACATCATTAATAATTCTATGATTATCAAACTTTCTTACCTTAATCCCCTAAAAAAATTTACCGCTATTAAAATCAATTCTATTTTAACCTAAACTAGCCTAAAAAACCAACACATTAATAATAGTTAAATAAAAGAAAAAAAAATACATTAATAATAATAAATTGAATCAAAATAAAAATTATCCTGCTCTCACCTCTCCTTATAACTACCACTTTATATATTAATAAACAAAAAAATTTAAAAAACATCCTTCACTTTATTAAATCTAAGATAGAATACTTATTAATAATTTTTAAATTATAGGGTTTCACCCAACCGACTTTAGGGTTCCCTCTGCTCTTTTTAGTATTTATTAGGATTCTTCTCTTATATTTTTCTCGGGATTTTATGTCCTGAAAATGGGTCCTGTTGTGGATCCGAAACGTCGACGAAAAAATGATAACATGGTGGTTCTTCTGAATTCTAAAAAAAAAAACTCTCACCACAGAAATCTAAACTATCATTTTATATATATTTCTGAAATTTAATAAAGATATTTTTTTTTAAATAAAGTTTTAGATCCTTTAAAAAAAATTCAAAGTTTTGAATCGATCTAGAAATTATCAAAATCCTTGAGACATAAAGTATTATAAACTTGAAACTTTAAAACATAAAACTATGATACTATGTTGTGCACCCAAATTTTTATCAAAATCACTAATCCTTATTTTGAGTAATTTTTTTCCTATATATTTCTTAGCTTCATATATATGATTCATGAAAAAACATTTGACCATAATATTTTGTAAAATCCTTATTTTGAGTAATTATTTTTCTATATTGTAAGGTCTTCAACTAGATTGGCATGGAGACTCCAACCCAAGTCCTCGAGAAGAAGAAACTTGGGGTTTCTCCATCTCCCAAGTTAGGAAAGTGGATGCCTTGGGAATGAGTACGTTCCAAGGGGCTTGCCGAAGTATGAAGCAACCAAGAGATTGGGGCATGGCAGCATGAGGGGCGCACCAAGGTTGGGTGTGTTTGTCCCAAGGGGTACGACAATTGACAATCGCATGGGTTTGTTTGGGCGACTAGGTCTACAAATGAGGCGATGGTTTTTTTGGGAGACCGGGTCCACGAAAGGGTGCAACGATTTTTTTGGACATGGGTTCACGAAGGGGAATGACACCCCCAAAGGATACAACATTTTTCGATGGGGACATTTGGAGTCCCCATAAGATAACAATTATGCACAACCAAGGAAGGAGTTTTGTAAAGATAAGGAGAGCAAGAGAGCTTTGTGGTTCTGAGGTAGACAAAGAGGGAGATCTCCCTTAAGGATCCAAGTCGCTTCACATGGGAGGACTTATGCTACCTTGAGGAGGATTTAGTGGGAAAATTTGTGCGAGCTTCTCTTGGGTTGATTTTGGGGAAGTCTAGAAATGCAAGTCTGTTTTTGAGGCATGCATGACAAAAAATCATAATCTGTGAAGTTTGTGGAAATGAATAGATTGCAAGTTGGTGGTTAAGGGTACGTCTAAGGTGCACCACAAGAGGTTGTAGAGATGATTGCGATAGAGAGTCTTGGTGTGACAAATCTGTGTATGAGTGTCTTGGTGAGGTGAGTCAAGTTGTTTTACTCTACCGAAGTTGTAAACTGAGTCGATAGTGCTCATATTGTAGTTGTTTCACAATAAAAAATACTTATCTGAGTGTTAGGAACGGTTTGTGTTGCCCACACTATTTCTATTTTTGTCTTTTGTTTGTTCCACGGTTCTCTTTGTTTCTCATGAATGTATGTTTAAATACATGACTAAGTGTTAAAGTTGTTAACAAATGTCTAAGTATACAAGAGTTTCACTAGAGTAGGAATGTGACTCACCAGTAGTCTGGAACAGAGTATGGTATACTCTAAGTGAAGAGGCGTAGTCCAGATGAAGTATCCTTGGTGGTGCCAAGAATTTAAGTGATAAATTTCATGGTGTCGCACACCCTCAAGAGGTTTACAATCACAAGGTACACTGTGGGGACATGACAAATGGTATCAAACAAGATTAGTTGTAGATTTCGAAGAAGGGTTGAGGAGATGTTCACCACTATATTGATGATAGATGGTATCAAATAAATTTGGTGCTCTTCACCACTCTTTCAATCAAAAAAACTGTGGTGGGGTGCACTTGTTGTAAGGAAATTTGTTGCAAAGTTGGTTCAGTTGGAACGTTCGTAGACTTGGTGAATGGTTCAATGTAGTGAACTTGTTCATTGTGGACTTTGCATCAAAATTACGACAAAGGTTCGGATGACAGTGAAGGTGGATTTGGGTGCACACCTTGCGTGGATTGAGAGCATATGTTGTGGTGAAATAGAGCACTTGAATAGGGTGGGTGATCGCAGAACTTGTCGTAGACTTGATCACAAAGGAAGACTTGGCTGGTTTGATGTGTGACATAAGTCAGTGATGGACCTGTTGTGCACACCTTGGAGAGACCAGGCACAGAGTTAGTTGAGTGAACCAAGTACTTGGGAAAGGAAGATGAACGCAAGATTTTTCGCACAACTCATCATAGATCTAACCACATAAGTGATCACAAAATAAAAACACAAAGGATGATCGAAGAAGTTATTGTGAAGGGGAGAAGTCATGGGTTACAATAAGGTGAAGCACTTGGGTTTGTTTTAATACTTGGGGTGACCTAAAGAATCCTTGTAGTAGGAACTTGGTTGGGCACATTTCCATAATGATGCCTTCATGTCGTGCATCAACGAGAACAAAAATTGCATTGAGATAGGTTTTTGGAAGAGCTTGCATTCTTTGGATGAGGTGACTCTTCACGAAGTTACAAAAGTCAGTTAATAACAATATGACTTGACAGTAGGGAGGTGGATGCATGGTTCCTTGAAGTGGAAGTAGTCAAGGTGCGAAGATGGAGAGATATTGGAGATGAGTTCGACCAGTTGCATGAAGTGGATGGATGGACTTAGCCTTGCATCACAACAAAGGTCTTGCATGTTTTTGGAGCTCTGGATGGTGATTGAGGGGAGTTCATGTGGTAATTTGGTTGCTTGGGTAAGTGGAGGTCCAAGATAAAGAAACTTAGAACATGGTTGTAGTGAAGAATTTTGTTGGAAAGGTATGGTTGGTTTTGAATTCTTTCATTTCCTAAGTTTTTCATCAAGTTTTTTTAAGGGAATTTGGATGGCTTGGTGATTCAAGGGAAATCCATTTCCATGATGAGGATTCGAAGACTTGAGGGTGACTCAAGTGATGCATATTCAAAGAATTCATGTAGAAACTTGGATGCTTTGGTTGGGAGAATGTGCAGAGAGCTTGGGAGACCTACTTGGATAAGTCCTATAGTGGATTTAGGTATATTTTGATGCAGTTGTGGAGGTGGATGAAGGATCAGATTCTGTAACTGAGAGAGGGGGTGAATCAGTGACACAAAAATTATATTTTTTCATTTATTAATGCACACAGAATTTTTAACACAGTATTTTATCGTGGAACCCAATTGGGAAAACCACAAACTCTTTTATATTAACTACAAAATTTGTTTTACATGTTACATAGAAGGAAGATGTAATTTTGTTTCGATCAACACCAACTGATCAAGATGCACCCACACCCTGGTTCACCAACACCAACTGGTAGGAGGCTATGACCCCCTGTTTAGTTAGCTACAACTGACAAGGAAGCACCAACTCCCTCTGCAGGCACCAACCTACCCTGCACCACCCAACCACCCTTAATACTTATGTATCTTCATCTTTTCTTCCTGGAATCTGCTTCAGCTTTTTATCTTATGATCTATACTGCAGAGACACTTTCTTCTCCCGCTCTTTCATGTTTATATATTATTCAAAACAGCGTGAGTGTGAAACACTGTGTCCCTTTGTTTGTACCATCACACCTCTTTAATCAACTTAACCATAATCTCTTTTATTATTTTCATTATGATGGATTTTCATAAATTAAACACTTATGGATCAATTTCATCCATTAAATACAATCCTGAATCTATGTTTATTTTCACAGAGACCAAATTTCACGGAGGCGCTTCCTTCAAACCATCACATATGACTGTGTGTTACATAACCACGGGCTTGATAAATATAGCGACATATTATAATTTCCTTTTAAAACTCTTATAGCATATGACCATCGACGATGACCAAATGCTAGGCCAAGCGAGTGCTTGAGCACTCATCAAATAAATGGTCACGATTCAATCTTCTAACGTGATGGACGGCTGACGAAACTTCGCACTTCGAAACTTCGGGTTTTCAACATTTCAAAACTCCCAAAACATATTTTTCGGACAGATCAAACGGTTGATGTTTATTTCACGGAGTCGGATAAATTGTCAGATTTGATTCTTTACAAGGCTTAATATGATGACCAAGACTTAATCAAGCATTCAAAATGGATGGCCACCATTTACTCTGGGTCTTCGGACTTCGGATATTTCAGATCTCAGCAGGGTCTTTCCTACGGAAAGATCACCTGTTGTGGTAAGTCATAATACGGTGGAGACCACTTGTTGTCAGTTAATTCTTTCACTTACTTTATCCTTCCATTGTAGTATATTGATGGATGAAACTTCTCCTAAAGTGATCTTCATATTGGACATCTCGTGTCCACTTCGGGTCTTTGGCATTCGGGACTTCAGGACTTTGGGCGAGTGCTAGTGGTAAAACTCCTGAAGAAAAACTCCCGTAGTGACGTTACTTGCGTCACTTGATGACATTTCATGAGCCTAGTAGTTGCCACATGTCACTCAGATTTGTGATTTGCACATACCTGAGATGTCTAATCAACTTGACACTTCTCATTGTCTGATTGTGCCACGTGTCCTTCTTGACATAGTCTTGATGACGTGGATCCTCATGTGGCACATGTTCATGCTGACATGGTATACCACACGTCCTTGTTGATGTGGTCTGCTGACCAACAGTCCTGATCCAACGTCCCTCGTGTGTCCTCCAAATCTGACGGTCCTTATTCATTTCAGATTTTCGAGCTTTGCGTATTTCAGATCTCAAACTTTCTGGAGCGTAACCTCCTTACTTCTTTATACCCTAAGTGAATTTTGTTCATTGATCAGGTTCTTTAGATCAACGGTTCGATCTATTCTACGATGCATCTCTTGTAGATTTATCCTATCCTTCCACTTTAACATGATTCGATGGTCCTTATTTATTTTGGATTTTCGGGCTTCGCGTATTTCAAATCTCAAACTTTCCGAAGCGTAACCTCCTTGCTTCTTTATACTGGAAGTGAAAGATCTTTTTTCAATTTGTGTCATGGATCAACGACTCAATATTTATGCGATGTCTCTTTTCTATCTTATCCTTTTCTTCCACTTTAACATGATCCGAAGGATAATGGGAATCGGGTTTGATCCGACGGTTGACGGGAATTCACATAATAAAATTCTCAATCGTTTTTCTCATTTATGCTCTCCTTCCACTCAAAAGTGATCCAACGGTTGTGAAGATTCTTGAAGTAGATCCATGATCAAGAATGATTGCGCAACCAAAATCTACGAGTGTTTTACCTCATCACCCAACTCCGCAATAGGAATATGTGCACTATTGGAGACTCATAATCGTTGATCTTCGAAGCTATAAGATTGGATGATCTTGACTAATTGTGAGATTGGAACAAGTGTGATGTTTAATTCTCCTTTCAATTTCCATAATCTATCCATGTCGTATATTTGGCGATTACGCATCCGATGGTCATGATTTAATCTGATTTAAACTGGTCGTTTGTTGAATCAACCACAGTCGTAGATATTTGAAGCTATGATATCTGACGATCTCGACGGATTGCGGGATTGTAACCAATGAGTAGTTTAATTCTTCTTTCGCTCTCCGCAATTTATCCCTACCATATATTTGGCGATTGCACATCAACAGTCTTGATTTGTTCTGTGTTTCATCACACCATACCTAATGAGTTTCAACGTGCCATCTCTTTTGAGCATGATATCTGCATTTTCTAACCCTCCTGAGCTTTTATCATAGGAACATTGTTTATCCTATCATGATCAACAATAATCACGAATTTATTCAACCTTGATGTGATGTTCTTATGTCGATTCTTTTTCTTCCTGAGATTAACCTTATTGCTCTGCTTACTATGACTGTTGACATCAATGACAATATGTCCAACAATATGCCCCTTTTTCATTGAGGGAAACACAAAAACTTTATACACAATCTCCTCTTGTGGTGATGCTTCTGTCCTCTGAAGTTACTCTCCCCCTTTGGCATCAATGAAAAAGGGTTTCTTCTCCGATGATCTGTCTGTATAAATATTCCTTTGACCATTGGTAACTCCTCCTTCAATCACACTTTTCCTGTCATAACTGAATGACTCCTTCTGACGTTGATTTCCATCTCCCCCTGAATAGGTGCCAACTGATGCATTATTTTCTTGAGAGATTTTATGTAGGAAGAAGGATTACTCCCAATTTTTTCCTGAGATATTCAAATACATCTTTGCTCAAGGGTTTTGTAAAAATATTTTCCACTTGTTCTTGTGCTGGAACATATTCCAATTTAATGTTTTTGTTTTCAGCCTGATCTCTTAGATAGTGGTACTTTTATGGGAATGTGTTTTGATTTTGAGTGTTGGACAAGGTTCTTATAGAGACTTATCGTGTTTGTATTATCACAGTGGATAGTAGTGGGTTCTTCAAATACTATGTTGATGTCTTGTAGAGTTTGTTTCATCCATTCCACTTGTGTGCAACATTATGTTGTTGCAATATACTCAGCTTCAGTGATAGACGGAGAAATTGAGGATTGTTTCTTGCTTATCCAAGCAACCAGTGATTCTCCCAAAAATAATGCTCCTCCACTTGTACTTTTTCTGTCATCTACACTTCATACCCAATTATTTTGGTGAAATAATAGGATTTCAGTGAGATCTGAATGCCTATTATTTCGGTTTTCATGAACAAGTGAATGAATCTCCACAGAGGAGAATAGAACTGTGACTGTTAGTTTTCAGTTTCAATTGTTTCTCTTCATTTGAATCTCTGCAAGGTGTGCATCGAGCCAGAGAGGAATGCAAGGAAATCGGGAGGAATTTCTCTATGAGAAATACTGTGGATCCGAGTTATCGAAATCCCTCAGACGCAAGGAGTGCGCGGTAAATTGAAGTCTGAACCAGAAAAATCTTAGGAGGAACAACACGTTGGAAAGTGTTATCGAGATCCAGGAACCCATTCCCCGGAAGAAGCGAAGGTCGAGCCTTCGAAGACTTAGAGGGTCTTCTGAGTTTGAAGAGAGTGAAAGCTCTAGAGGAGGAACGTGAGACCCTACAAGCCGTTGGATCAAGTGGAGTTGCGAGGAGGTTAGTGACAGGGAAGAGATCTGATAGTAGATCTGGAGGGCATTGTGAGACGTTGATCAAGCACCTCAAGATTTCGGAATTTCGGCAACTGAGAGTACAAGGGTCAACAACGTGGGACTCTCGATCGGTGGAACCCCAAAAAGATCAAATTCGTCAGATATTCTAAGGCCAAGAGCCATCGATCTGTAGTGAGGGGAGATTTCGTGATTTCGGCGACCGGAAGAGGAGTGGACAGCTCCATAAGACGCAAAGTCATGAAACATGAAACGCCAAAATAAGTGTACCTGTCGATCCAAGAGAGATCTGAGCCATAGATCTTGCATCATCAGGATTTTGGCATTCATGACTTCGAGGAGCCAAGGAATTGTCGTATTGGAAAGCCCGGGGTCACGAAATGCGGTGCGCCTTTTGGACCAAGTCCATGGTCGTTCCCATGGTCACAAGGAGTGGAGAAGGACCTGTGGATTTGAAGAGGGAGGTTCCAGCTCGGAACCAGAAGAGCCATTTCGGCCCCGAACTAGAAGATCCTGATCGGGAGATCGCACAACCCTCAGGAGGGATAGGGGGTCTGCATCAGGTGGTATCAGATAATAATTTCTTCGTCTGTAGACTTCAGGCGAAAGAAAGAGGAAGAGACAGAGAACTTGGAGTTGTACTCTATGTGTGACAAGAATTCAACACAATGCCGCCAAGGAGACAAGAGGTACCTTTAGCCAACCGTGTTGTAGAGAGGGAGATGTGAGAACTTCACACCAGATTGGAAACAATGGAAGTAGCGCAGAGAAGAGCACCTGACGCTGGAGACGTCAGTGAAGCAGAAAGTGAAGAGGTTGAAGTTGAAGAAGCTGCAGGAGAAGACATTGTAGAGGAATGTTTGTTGAAAGCAGTTTCCAAACTAGGAGGAAAAGCTAAGATAGAGGTTCCCATGTATGAGAGAAACATAGATGTTGAAGAACTATTGGATTGGATAATATCCATGGACAGACACTTCGATTATGAAGACGTCAATGAGAAGAAGAAGGTGAAGCAGGCAGTCACTAGGTTAAAAGGACATGCAGCGCTGTGGTGGGATGAACTACAAGATGAGAGAAGAAGAAAAGGCAAACAGAGGATAAAGAGTTGGGACATAATGGTAGCCAAGCTGAGGGCTAAGTTCATACCCAAATATTATCAGATAAATCTGTTTAGGAAAATGCAAAACCTGAGACAGAAAGGGATGACAGTTAAGGATTACACCGAGGAGTTCTACCAGCTGAACATCAGAACTTGACAACAGGAGAGAGATGAAGAGAAAGTCGCCAGATATATAAATGGTTTGAGATATGAAATCCAAGACGAGCTCAGCATGATGTCAATCAAAACTGTGAAGGATGCTTATCAGTTTGCGATGAAGGCATAGGAGAAGCTGGCCAGAAAACAGAACCAGCGAGGAAGAGGTAAAGGCTTGGTCCCAAGAAAAAGCAAGGGATTTAACCATGACAGAGCACATCAGTCTAATGATGAGGCTAATAAACCACACAATCACTCAAAACGAGGAGGAAGTTCTCGAGAAAGACAGGGTGGTGGAAGAAACTCTTTTAGAGGAAGAGGCAGAGGAGGAGTAAGATGTTATGCCTATGGAAAGACAGGACACATGTCTTGGGAATGCCCTGAGAAGAATAAGGAAGGAGGAGAAGCCCACATTTCAGAAGCCCAACAAAGAAATGTTGAAGTAGAGGGAGCAGAGGATGGAGCATCCCTAATGTTGAGAAAATTTCTCTTGAAACCAGAGGAAGAAATTGAAAAGCCAATGCAGAGAAATAGTCTATTCAGGACAGCTTGCAAGACTAGGGATAAATTATGCAAGGTGATCATTGACAGTGGGAGTACTGACAACCTAGTATCCACAGAGATGGTGGAGAAATTGGATTTGAAGACAACTAGACATCCAAAACCATACAAAGTCTCATGGCTGCAAAAAGGACACCAGGTAATGATCACTAAACAATGCTTGGTTGAAATTAAAATAGGAGGATGTTGTTAGAATATAGAATATGGTGTGCTCATTTTACCATTGATGATACCCTCGTCACCCAACCATAGGTCGAAGCCTCCCTCCGAGCACCTTAACTTTGACTGAGAATCCCTCCGAAAGCAAACCCTAGGCTAGATAGCCAAACAAAGGGTAGTGCACCTCTCTCCAAGAATAGCGCAACACAAAAGACTAATCAGATAGTCCCAAACCCTAGCCAAGAGATGTTCAAGCCAAAACTGAGAACTTGCTGCTACTACAGTTGCACCAGCTCTTACTCCAAACCTGCGCACCAGACTGCAACTGCAGTGCGCACCAAACTGCAGAACTGCAATTATGAGATGTGACAAATGAGAACTGGTGCCCTGTATTTATAGTAGTTCTGCCAGTTTTGTTGGGGCCAACTTCTCCTTCTGGATAAGTGTATGTTCAATATATTATTATAATTTTTGGTCGACTTCTTCTCTTGGAGGCTAATAGCCTAATATAAATTATCTTCTTGAGCCGACAAGGCTTCTAGGGTTATTATCCAACTCATTAGGGTTTCTCTTGCTTCCTAGAGTCTTCTATTCTCGTCGAGTTCACACGTGGGGGTAAATACCTCTCACAACTACCATAATATTAACACTCCCTCCTAGCTAGAGAGGTATTTACAAGTAATAGACTTGAGCAAAAAAACATGCCATTTACCCGATAGCATCAATATATTCATCTAGACTATTTCATGACTAGATCATGAGCATCACCATCACCATCAGTTGCATCAATTCTCGAAACCATACTTCATCCGAGTTGGATAAGTGTTGATGGGCGAAATTGATCGTCCGACAACTGGGAGAGTGGAACCGGTCCGGGGTTGTCTAATAACCCAAGCCGTTTGGGATGAACCACCCTGACAGGTTTAGCGGCTCCGTTAGCCGATCTAAGTCCTAAGAAAACAAAAGAAAACTAATCTAAACTAACTAATCTAACTAAAAAACAAACCTATTAAAACAAACTAAACTAATCTAACTAAAAATAACTATTAAAACAAACTAAAACAAAATTAATTATTCTATATATACAATCTACTATATAATACTATACTAACTCTAACTAATTAAATATATAACTACTAACAGAAATAAAACTTATTCACAAAATGTACAATGTCTACAATTTACAGATTTGAACGAAAACCCGAAAAACTGATTTGCATTCTGCCCTAAGACAGAGAGAGATATTTTTTGTTGATTTTATAATTTTATGAACGGAAATAAAACAAAAACTAACTAAACTAAACAACTAATATACTAATTCTCACTACAAATCTAACTAAATATATATCTAACTAAACCACAAATATTATACTGACAAATTAACCAAACAAATAAATAACAAACTGACCTAGAGAAACGCTCCAGGTTTGTCATGTGTATGATGATTGTCTTAGCTGATCGGAGGGAGGAAACCCGCACCGAATTATCCAGGCGCTCTTTGTAAACAGAAAGCTGCAGTGCTCTTCAAATATGATTACAGGACAAACAAGACATAAAAATTAAAACAATCTTATGATTTATAAATCTTCACAGTTAGATAAACCTGTATGCAAAGACTTATACAAAATGATTCAATTAATGAAGAAGAGAAATCTATGATTCATCAACTGAAACAAAGTAATTGTTGTATTTTTTAAGTAATGAAAGAAATCAGATATGGATAACACATTAATTAAATCATATCATTCTGCAATAGATTACAATAGCTAAAGTAGTCTATAATCAACTGCAAATGACATGCATAAACTTGAAACAAAATATTGATATTATAAAAGCGAAAGTTGTAGCAAAACATCAATTCCTATCTCAGTTTGTATTAGAAATCCATAGCCTGGTTCTCCAACAAGTGAGGATGCTCCTTATTACAAAAAATAATAAGTATTTAAAGACCTTCTACAGGGTAAAACATCCCTGTAGAAGTTATCAAAACTGTTTACAGAAAATCTGGGAAGTATCCCAAGTCTGACTAAACTAGGAACCTAAAATAAAAACTAAATCACACAAATATCTCCTAGACTATCCAGCATATCCAATGCAATTCGAATGTACCTGCAAGAGGTCAAAAATTAACAATTTAAGAGGATATTTTGTTGATAAAAATAATAAAAAATCTAACTCTATAGACTAGCTACAGAATCTTGCGATTCTGTAGATGCTCTAAATCAGGCACAGAATCAACATTAAAATCAATTAAAATCTTTCAAGAATTAAATTCAACTATTAACAAGTATCTAATAGCTATTTGAAAGACAAATGAATCATTCAAATTGAAATTGTTAAACTAATTTGAAATCAAACAATACTGAGATCAATCAAATGACTACAGAGATGCGTGTACTTTGTTTCGTTTGTTGTCACAAAATCGGGTAAACAGAATCATGTTGGATAACCGAAATGAAATCGATTCATAACCAATGGAAATCAATACAGTCAAACAAATCATAGGAAATCGTTTGTTGCCTCATCCATCAACAGGAAACACGATCGAATCCATATGAAAACAACAAGATCATTGTATTAACATAACAAACGATCCATGCCATGAGCGAATCAAATCAAAACTGATGCGTAAATTGTCACAAACGAAATCATAATGAGATCAATCAATTGATAACAGGATTCGTAAGAGTTGTCCGGTCGTTTTTTTATTGCAAATTGGGGCAGACAAAATCAATTGACATTCACGAAATCATTTATTGAATTCATTTTAAAACAAACATTTACCCGAATTTCCTCATACGAATTTGACAGAAATAAAATAATTCGATCTGAGTTAACAAACTTGTTTGAAAATTAAAATTAACAGAGCAGCAATCAAGTCTATTTTTTATACGAATCCAATTTATAAAAACAATCATACTAACTGAAGATACACAGCAATACAATCAAGATAAGAGCAAATCGAACAGTTGAAGTCTAACATAGTCGTTGTGAATCAAAACCATTCCATGATTCGGGCGTAGATATCTTTTGCACAGGCTTAAATGAGAATATCATTTCCATATAAAACAGAGTCATTCTTTCCAAATCGGAGTCTAACAGAGTTGTATTCCTGATTTAGGAGATTGCATCACATCAATTCAAGCTCGCGAAGTCGTTCCAAAATCACAACATACAAACTAAATTAGAGCCGATATAATCTAACCATAATGAAATCATACCAAATCAAAACATGATCGTGCTCTAAATTTAGCATGAAAAACCTCTTATTCAGATTAGATGCAAACAAATCCAATCGAAAGTAAACCATTGATTTCGTTAACTTAACAGACAAACAAATCAAATCTGATGAAAACCTATCAAAGGCTAAACTGGGTATGACCGAATCATTTAACCAAACCACAGCCTCATTCAATTTCAGCAAAACGAGAACAATGTACAGGATGAACAACATAACCATTTTTGATATGGATCAACAGAGTCATTTCGAACAATAGACAAAGCTATTTGAAAACCAAACTCAAATCATTATATTAATCCTAGCAATTCACAAAATGAAATTGATATCGAAATTCATACCTGGATGACGAGTAGACGGCTTGATCATGACATTTTGGAATTGACGACGGTTGTAGCTGATTCGACATTCTTGAAAACGATGGAACCAATGGTTTTATGCTTCCTATCATTTGCTTGAAGCTTGTCTCTTTGGCTGGTCAACACTGCAACTTGGTTCTCCAGCGATTTTATTTTCGATTGAAGTAAGGGAACGTCTGTATAGTATCATTCCAACCACACATCACATTGGTCACATGACGATTGTCCGGGATTCGAAAAAGCACGTGAGGGTTTGGTTAAATTGTCGAGGGTTTCGTTAGGTAGTTTGATCCCAGGGTAGCTAGGATTGTTCCTTAGGCAAGGGGGGAGATTAGAAATGAAGTCATAGGGTGGTTCGGAGCACAGACCATGTGAATAAGGGTACTCACTAGCTAGGAAGCATTTTATGTCAGAGTCTGAATCTTCACTAAGAACTATGGGCTTCTGCTCAGCACTAGGTTTAGGCTTATTCCTAGCCATTCTCAAGATAAGCCAAGCATTATTTTTACCTTTTCCATCAACAGTGGGGTTACCTCTAACCTTTTTGCTCACAGGATTTTTTATAGCCTCACCCTTCTCAGTTATAATGTTGGGTAATTCAATATCATGGTCGACCGAGGGTTTAGGAGAAGGCAGTAGGACATGGAAGGGAACGAATGGCCCGACCTTAGCTTCATTAATCATAGGCTTGTCAATCTGGATAGGGTCTGTATCATCAAAACCATTTCGAGAGATAAAATCTCGCTAGATATCACCGTGGAGACTTAAGTGATGAACAACGATGAGTCTGATTAGGCCATGATGGAACAGGCTACTATCGGCCTTTTCTCTTTTAAACCTTTTTGACATTTTGTATAGGCTATGCTGGAAATAAAAAGGCATATTCAATGGATACCCTATAAAATTCATTAACAGTCGAAGGTGATAAAGAAAAACAAGTCCATATCGACCCTCACAGGTCACGAATTGTTTGACCACCATCAAAAGATCATGCCATTGTGGTTTAAGTGTGGAAATCGGCATACCTCTATCACAGGATGTGACCTTTCGTGAGACAAACAGAAGTGGCCATGGCACCTCCTCCACTTTAGAGTTTTTAAACCAACGCTGGCCTGTGGTTGCTAACCCGGTGGCAGAGCTAATCATTGACTTCGAGTTGAATGTCTCCTACCTTGGCTCTACATCCATCAAAAGTTAGGGCAAACTGTTGTGCCACAAATATATTAAAACCCTCAAACCGCTGTAAAACGGTGAGCCAACCGCTATCCTCTAAGTCTTTCCGGGCATTGTCGAACAGTAGCAAGGCTTGGCTACCGTTCGATTCAATTCGCACCACTGGTGCCTTGGAGCCAAGCACACGGTAAGTCCAGGGTTTGAATCATAACACACAAAGGAGCAGAGTGCACGAAGGGTTACCCGATTCTAGCAGAGGTGAAATAGGCATAAGGGATAGGCATTAATGACATCG
>JZKD02S0951792.1:135952-148880 GCA_000966675.3 Picea glauca
ATAAATAACAAACTGACCTAGAGAAACGCTCCAGGTTTGTCCTGTGTATGATGATTGTCTAAGTTGATCGGAGGGAGGAAACCCACACCGAATTATCCAGGTGCTCCTTGTAAACAGAAAGCTGCAGTGCTCTTCAAATATGATTACAGGACAAACAAGACATAAAAATTACAACAATCTTATGATTTATAAATCGTCACAGTTAGATAAACCTTTATGCAAAGACTTATACAAAATGATTCAATAATGAAGAAGAGAAATATGTGATTCATCAACTGAAACAAAGTAAATGTTGTATTTTTTAAGTAATGAAAGAAAACAGATATGGATAACACATTAATTAAATCATATCATTCTGCAATAGATTACGATAGCTAAAGTATTCTATAATCAACTGCAAATGACATGCATAAACTTGAAACAAAAGATTGATATTATGAAAGCGAAAGTTGTACCAAAACATCAATTCATGTCTCAGTTTCTATTAGAAATCCATAGCCTGGTTCTCCCACAAGTGAGGATGCTCCTTATTACAAAAAAAAATAATTATTTAAAGACCTTCTACAAGGTAAAACATCCATGTAGAAGTTATCAAAACTGTTTACAGAAAATCTAGGAAGTATCCCAAGTCTGACTAAACTAGGAACCTAAAATAAAAACTAAATCACACAAATATCTCCTAGACTGTCCAGCATATCCAATGCAATTTGAATGTACCTTCAAGAGGTCAAAAATGAACAAGTTAGGAGGATATTTTGTTGATAAAAATGATAAAAAATCTAACTCTATAGACTAGCTACAGAATCTTGCAATTCTGTAGCTGGTCTAAATCAGGCACAGAATTAACATTAAAATCAATTCAAATCTTTCAATAATTAAATTCAACTATTAACAAGTATCTAATAGCTATTTGAAAGAAAAACAAATCATTCAAATTGAAATTGTTAAACTAATTTGAAATCAAACAAGACTAAGATCAATCAAATGACTACAGAGATGTGTGTACTCTGTTTCGTTTGTTGTCACAAAATAGGGTAAACGGAATCATGTTGGATAACCGAAATAAAATCGATTCATAACCAATGGAAATTGATACAGTCAAACAAATCATAGGAAATCACTTGTTGCCTCATCCATCAATAGGAAACACGATCGAATCCATATGAAAACAGCAAGATCATTGTATTAACATAACAAACGATCCATGCCATGAGCGAATCAAATCAAAATTGATGTGTAAATTGTCACAAACGAAATCATAATGAGATCAATCAATTGATAACAGGATCCGTAAGAGTTGTCTGATTGTTTTGTTATTGCAAATTGGGGCAGAAAAAATCAATTGACATTCACGAAATCATTTCTTGATTTCATTTTAAAACGAACATTTACCCGAATTTCCTCATACGAATTTGACAGAAATAGCATAATTCGATCTGAGTTAAGAAACTCGTTTGAAAATTAAAATTAACAGAGTAGCAATCAAGTCTATTTTTTATACGAATCCAATTTATAAAAAAAATAATACTAACTGAAGATACACAGCAAGCCAATCAATATAAGAGCAAATCGAACAGTTGAAGTCTAACATAGTCGTTGTGAATCAAAACCATTCCATGATTCGGGCGTAGATATTTTTTGCACAGGCTTAAATGAGAATATCATTTCCATATAAAACAGAGTCATTCTTTCCAAATCGGAGTCGAACAGAGTTGTATTCCTGATTTAGGAGATTGCATCACATCAATTCAAGCTCGTGAAGTCGTTCCAAAATCATAGCATACAAACTAAATTAGAGCCGATATAATCTAACCATAATGAAATCATACCAAATCAAAACATGATCGTGCTCTAAATTTAGCATGAAAAACTCCTATTCAGATTAGATGCAAACAAATCTAATCGAAAGTAAACCATTGATTTCGTTAACTCAACAGACAAACGAATCAAATCTGATGAAAACCTATCAAAGGATAAACTGGGTATGACCGAATCATTTAACCAAACCACAACCTCATTCAATTTCAGCAAAACGAGAACAATGTACAGGATGAACAACATAACCGTTTTTTATATGGATCAACAGAGTCATTTCGAACAATAGACAGAGCTATTTGAAAACCAAACTCAAATCATTATATTAATCCTAGCAATTCACAAAACGAAATTGATATCGAAATTCATACCTGGATAACGAGCAGACGGCTTGATCATGACATTTTGGAATTGACGACAGCTGTAACCGATTCGACATTCCTGAAAATGATGGAACCAGTGGTTTTTTGCTTCCTATCATTTGCTTGAAGCTTGTCTCTTTGGCTGGTCAACACTACAACTTGGTTCTCCAGCGATTTGATTTTCGATTGAAGTAAGGGAACGTCTATATAGTATCGTTCCAACCACACATCACATTGGTCACATGACGACTGTCTGGGCTTTGAAAAAGCAAGTGAGGGTTTGGTTAAATTGCCGAGGGTTTCGTTAGGTAGTTTTCTCCCAGGGTAGCTAGGATTGTTCCTTAGGCAAGGGGGGAGATTAGAAACGAAGTCATAGGGTGGTTCGGAGCACAGACCCTGTGAGTAAGGGTACTCACTTGCTAGGAAGCGTTCTATGTCAGAGTCTAAATCTTCACTAAGGACTATGGGCTTCTGCTCAGCACTAGGTTTAGGATTATTCCTAGCCATTCTCTTGATAATCCAAGCATTCTTTCTACCTTTTCCATCAACAGTAGGGTTACCTCTAACCTTTTTTCTCACAGGCTTTTTTATAGCCTCATCCTTCTCAGTTATAACATCGGGTAATTCAATATCAGGGTCGACCGAGGGTTTAGGAGAAGGAAGTAGGACATGGAAGGGCACGGGTGGCCCGAACTTAGCTTCATTAATCACAGGCTTGTCAATCTGGACAGGGTCTGTATCATCAAAACCATTTCGAGAGATAAAATCTCGCCAGCTATCACCGTGGAGACTTAAGTGATGAACAACGATGATTCTGATTAGGCCATGGTGGAACAGGCTACTATCGATCTTTTCTCTTTTAAACCTTTTTGACATTTTGTATAGGCTACGCTGGAAATAAAAAGGCATATTCAATGGATACCCTATAAAATTCATTAACAGTCGAAGGTGATAAATAAAAACAAGTCCATATCGACCCTCACAGGTCATGAATTGTTTGACCACCATCAAAAGATCATGTCATCGTGGTTTAAGCATGGAAATTGGCATACCTCTATCACAGGATGTGGCCTTTCGTGAAACGAACAGAAGTGGCCATGGCACCTCATCCACTTCAGAGTTTTTAAACCAACGTTGGCCTGTGGCTGCTAACCTGGTGGCAGAGCTAATGAACTCCTCATTGACTTCGATTTGAATGTCGCCTACCTTGGCTCTATAGCCATCAAAAGTCAGGGTGAACTGTTGTTCCACAAATATATTAAAACCCTCAAACCGTTGTACAAAGGTGAGCCAACCGCTATCCTCTAAGTCTTTCCGGGCATTGTCGAACAGTAGCAAGGCTTGGCTACCGTTCGGCTCAATTCGCACCACTGGTGCCATGGAGCCGAGCACATGGTAAGTCCAGGGTTTGAATCATAGCACACACAGGAGCAGAGTGCACGAAGGGTTACCTGATGCTAGCAGAGGTGAAACAGGGATAAGGGATAGGCATTAATGACATCGTGCGAAGGTGGTGGAGCTTATTTTCTGGCCATGCATAATAGTTATTGCCAAGGTACAACCGTCGGCGCTTTCAGCTATACAAATCTCAACGCACATGTGTTATAACTCTTCCATTTCAATCAATCCATTGAAACCTTTGGTAAGTGGATAAACCACGCGCGCAAGCAATATTTATGCCATAGTTTTAAAACCAAACATACAAATTGAAACCAATACCAATGTTTTGACTATGTGACATGCGTTGTAACAATTCATATCAAGAGTTTAACCAATTTTCCAATGCGTTTTGAACTAGGTGTTATATCAAATGAAATATATCAAGGGTTTAACCATAACACTTATATATTTTATGAAAGCAATGGTCAAGTAGATCAAATCAAAGAACATATAAATCCAATCACCAATGCATCACAAACTCAATGAGACAAAGTCACACAATCAATCCAAGAATGTCCAATGAGTACAGATCAAAATGTTTTGCTAACTGCATAATGATAAGTGAAATGTAAGCGCAATGGGCATATCGACAAGAATGATAATGACAATTCAATAATTATTCTAATGCGACTTCGAAAGATCAAGTTTTCACACTTACAATCGTGAAAACAAAAACGAAGGTAAATGCGCAAATGTCGCAAAAAATAAAAATGTCGTTTATTTGAGAATTGCGACGAAAAAATAATGTTTGAAAAACATTGGTGTAGGCAGCTTATAAAACAGTAAAAAAAGTGAATTGGCTGCCAACAATAAGTCACTCTAACCATGGAGTGATACAAGAGGAATAAAAATCTCTAAACTGTTTTCCATCTGGAAAATCTTTGTTCATCATTCATCTGAATGATCATTATCTCCAATAAACTGTTGATAGTCAAGTAGAACAAGGATAGAACACACTTGTGTCTATTCATAGTAGTACATAACTACAATCTAGTGGTTCACTACCACATCAAGTAATACATAAGTACTTGATCAACAACGTATGGTTGTGAACGGTGAAACATATTCACCATAGTAGTCCTCATCTACTGTCATACAGTCTTCATAACAAACATCTGCGAGCATCCTGCATAGAAACAATGTTATGATAAAAACTTAATCATCTGGGCCAATCTTTCACTCACGTTTGTGATATCTGAAAGAATGTCAGCCTCACGAACAATGGAACATATCCACCGCAGTAGTATAACTCTACTGTCTGGAGATAGGTAGTCTCCATAACAATCATCTGATGCCATCCTGCATAGAAAATACTGTTAAAGATAAACTGAATCCTCTGGGTAGATCTTTCACTCACGTTTGTGAGATCTGAAAGAATATATACCCTCATCAACAATGGGATATCTTCCCTATTCTTCACAAACAAGGAAGAAAGAGTATTTTTTATTTCTGAGCCTGGACCATTTCTCACCTTGGGCCATTCTTCCTACACGAATTAAAGTGCACCTTGGACAGAATGTATAGACCCTAAGAAATGTTTGGACCATTCCTCCGACACTAAACAAAGTGTAACCTGGAGAGAATGAGTCTTCCCTAAGGAATGATTGTCCCTGATTGTTGAGCCTGGACTATTCCCCACCCTAGGCCATTCCTCCGACACTAAACAAAGTGTAACCTGGAGAGAATGAGTCTTCCCTCGAGGAATAACTATGCAGACCATTCCCCACCCTGGGCCATTCCTCCGACACTAAAAAAAGTGTAGCCTGGAGAGAATGTATAACCCGAAATGTTTGTCCTACATCAACCTCCAAAACAGACCATTCTTCGAAACCGCTCACAATTGTGAATTTCGAAAGAATGACTGCCCAGCGAGGCGGACCATTCTACTTGACCACTACTCAGAGTGACTGCCAAGAAGAATGACTGTCCTAGACCACTTCCCATGTTAACCACAATGGGAAGTCTCTATCTATGATACATCAACAATCCGTCTGCCTCCCATGTTAACTATAATGGGAAGTCACTATCCATCAGAAATCTCAATCCACTTTTCGAACAAAAAAGCATCTATCCAATCTGGACTAATCTTCAATTATAAAGATAAATAATATTTTCAGTACTCCCTCCTAACTAGAGAGTTATTTCAATTACAAAAATAAATGTTTGCGTACCTTTTTCTAGTTTGGAGAGTCTTCCCTTCCAGCTAAGAGAGTTATTTCCATGAGCTCTAGCTTGAGTATGCAAGTTCTTTCATCTTGAATAGAGGCTTTACCAAAATGTATGCTTATCTGCTCATCTATGGAGATATGTATTGGAGAAATCATTTTCTCTCTTCTAGACTTTATCATGGATAATGTAATGCTTTTAGTGTAGTATGGAACACTGTGAAGGCTTCATGTAGATATGAACAATAGAATATATCATATTTGGAGAACTGGAACATATCCATGTGGTACTTCTTCTGTCATCATAAGATCTGATCTTCTGAGTAGTCATCTTGATGTTATAGGAAATCTTCACCACGCTTCTCTTGTGCATTGGAGGTTCTCCACCAAGTTGTCTTCTTCTTATCTGCATATAGGAGTCTCTTTCTGGTATGCCTCAAAGTCTTGATATTTTTTCTTCATACGCTCTTTATTCAATTTCTCTGGAGAACATTCTTTGCATTTGTTTGATGTAGAATTCTGACTCATGGATGTTGCGGATGATATAATGACTCATGCAGTGATATGTCTGATGTACTGGAACAAGTAATCATCATAGTCTTCTCCCTCCATCTGGGAGAACCTTTGGTTCTAGATCTTGCAATGCTTTCATACGTTTTCCATACACTGTTGTTCATCACGACTTTCAGTTCTTTTGCTTGATTGCTTTCATATTAGGCTTGGTAATCTTATGATTATTGATGTAATGATTGGTTGTTCTGACCTTTCTCTCTTTCTTGGAATCTTCATGTTCTTCTTCATGTTTTTAATTATCTCTTGGATTCATGGAGATTTCATGTTCTAGATATTCCACTTCTTCTTTTCATCATAGGATCACAGATCTGGATGGACAACCAGGAATACTTTAAGGCTTTTCTTCGAAGAGGTCTTCTTCTTCAATTGAGTTGAACACGTACTGTCTTTCATGGCTGCTACCATGGATATATACATTTCATCATCTTCAAGGGATCATAGGATTAGATCCCTCCTAATCCTTGCTTCATGTAAGAATGCATATAATCGGCTCCCTCTATCTGATAGAGTCCACATTTCCATCTGCATCTTTATTGTCTTCTGCAATATATATAATTGGCTCTTCTGTTTGATAGAGTCCACACTTCCGTCTTAGTTGTCATCATAAGTCTTTCTCTAATTTATCTTGATGTCTGACTTCTAAGTCTCTTCAAGATTGGTTCTAATTTCGGCTTATCTTGTAATGGCTTTCACATGATATATTTCATTCTTTCATGTGTAATATCTAATGATAACTCTTTTCATCTTTTTTGTTCTTTCATAGCTATAGTTCTTCTTGGAACACATTATCTTCCAAGAGATAGATATACAAGATATGTAAAAAGACGATGCAAGCAAGATATGTACAAGAAATAAGAAGAGTGTTGTTACCTTTTAGTAGAAGAAGTCTCTTCCATCCTGCTTAGCCTTCTTTGTAGGTTCCTTTTCTCCGGCAATTGATGCTTCGTGTCTCTCCTTCCTTTTCTTTAGATTAGGACACTGATTCCTATAGTGACCGTACTTTTGATAGTTGAAGCACTATATTTCTGAAATGTCTTTTCTTTGTTTTGGCTTCCTTTCTGAATCGAACTTTCTTTTGTCCCTGAAGTTCTTGAATCTTGTTGTGAAGGCTTGATCACCGTACTTCTTTTGGGGTTTATCTTTTGCATTGATCCTTGATTATTCTTGAGCACAGCAAGTCCAAAGTTCTTCAAATGTTGGGTACTCCTTCCTTGTGTTCATGCTTGCAGCAAATGCATCCCATGTCTTGGGAAGACCATTGAGTACTATGTTCACCAATTCCTTTTCTGAAGTGATATCTTCAATAGCTTGTAGTTGATATCTTAATTGGGAGATCCTTACAAAGTAT
The DNA here is from genome assembly GCA_000966675.3 of Picea glauca. Lineage (NCBI taxonomy): Eukaryota > Viridiplantae > Streptophyta > Pinopsida > Pinales > Pinaceae > Picea > Picea glauca. The sequence continues at coordinate 143,656 of JZKD02S0951792.1, forward strand.
GATGTTATGTTTTTGTCATCATTCATCTTCATGTCAGGGAGCTCATTCTTTAGACTCATAACTTGTCCAATGTTCTTGACTGAGAAGAGATTTGTTAGGGCATCGTACATCTTCTTCGATGAGTCAAGATGGGAGATATAGGGTATCAAGTGGTCTTTTATTGAATCCACTATGATACTCATGGAATTGATGTCAATATCTTTGAACTTATCCATAGCTGCAACGTTCTACGGTTCCTTCTCTTCTCCTTCTTCAAACTCTGGCTTCACGATCTTTCCTTTCGCAATATCCAACACTTTATTCTTTGCAAGGATGAGGTCAATACTTGTCTTCCATGCTCTGAAGTTAGAGTCTCCATCTAGCTTGTTCTCAGACTTCATAGAGTTCATCATGGCTTGCTTGACTTGGTCAAACCCTAGATTTGACCAGAAATCCAAACTCCATGTCTTGATCGTGTGAGAGTACCAGGAGATGCGTTGGGCTAGGGTGCACTAATCTATCCAGAAATTAGGTCAATCTTGTCACTTAAGGTGCTTCGACAAGAGGTTTAGGGTTTCTGCAACTGCTTCTGCTGGTAACCCTAGCTGCAGTTCTTTTAGAAGTTGCTCCTGCTAGTAACCCTAGCGGCAGTTCCTCAACGAGCTCAATATCTAGCGGCTATGTTTCCTTCCAACGTTTTAGGATGACTGAAGGGGTGTGGGCCCATAACCTGTTAGAATATAGAATATGGTGTGCTCGTTTTACCATTGACAATACCCTCGTCACCCAACCATAGGCCGAAGCCTCCTTCCGAGCACCTTAACCTTTATTGAGAATCCCTCCGGAAGAAAACCCTAGGCTAGATAGCCAAACAAAGGGTAGCGCACCTCTCTCCTAGAATAGTGCAACACAAAAGACTGATCAGATAGTACCAAACCCTATCCAAGAGATGTTCAAGAAAAAACTAAGAACTTGCTGCTACTGCAGCTACACCAGCTCTTCCTCCAAACCTGTGCACTAGACTGCAACTGCAGTGCGCACCAAACTGCAGAACTGCAATTCTGAGATGTGACAAATGAGAACTGGCGCCCTGTATTTATAGTAGTTTTGCCAATTTTGTTGTGGCTGACTTCTCCTTCTAGATAAGTGTCTGTTCAGTATATGTACGTTAGAAAAGAATGGTAGGATGCATATGTTGCTACCAATAGAGGAGAAGAGAGTAAAGGAGGAAGCCAACACAAGCATACTTCTCATGAGTGGGAAGGAACTCCTGAAAGAAGTCAAGGAAGAACAAGAGATGCAGTTCGTTGTGGTGAGGAAGCCCAGATTCGTCCTTACAAGTACATCAATGGATGATTTACCTGAAGAAGTTCAGGAGCTATTGGATAATTTTGTTGATATAGTGGTGGATGAGATGCCAAACTCATTGCCACCCATCAAGAGTATCAGTCATCATATCGACTTGATACCAGGAGCAAGTCTGCCAAACAAATCATTGTACAGATTGACACCTCGAGAGAATGAAGAAGTGAAGGACCAAGTCCAAGAGTTTCTAGACAAAGGTTTGGTCAAAGAGAGCTTGAGTCCATGCGCAATACCAACTATGTTGAGCCCAAAGAAAGATGGATGATGGAGAATGTGCACAGACTCGAGAGCCATCAACAAGATCACCATTATGTATAGATTTCCTTTACCAAGAATGGATGATTTAATGGATAGCTTAAGTGGAGCAAATTTATTTTCTAAGATAGATCTGAAAAGTGGATATCACTAGATTAGAATGAGAGAAGGTGATGAATGGAAAACAAATTTTAAGACAAACGAAGGTCTATACGAGTGGTTGGTTATGCCATTTGGCTTAACAAATGCCCCGAGTACTTTTATGAGGTTGATGAATGAAATTCTGAAAGATTTCATTGGCAAGTTCGTGGTTGTATATCTGGACGATATATTGATCTTTAGCAGGACTAAAGAGGAGCATTTGAGGCACCTAACGCTAGTAATGAGCAGGCTACAGTAGGAGAAGTTGTTGATCAATTTGAAGAAGTCCTCTTTTATGAAGACAGAACTCATTTATTTGGGTTTCGTGATCTCTTTGAATGAACTGAAGATGGATCTAGAGAAGGTAAAAGTGATCAGAGAATGGTCGTCACCAAGAAGCATGTTCTAGGTAAGGAGCTTCCATGGATTAGTGAGCTTCTATAGGAAGTTCATTAGAGACTTCATTGGGATTTGTGCACCCATGATGGATATAGTAAAGAAGCGACACAAGTATTTTAAATAGACAGAGGAGACCAAAAGGAGCTTTAATATACTAAAGGAGAAGATAATGGAACGACCAATTCTGGTCTTGCCGAATTTCGAAAAGACATTTCAAGTGAGATGTGATGCGAGCGGAATTGCAATAGGAGCAATTTTGAGTCAGGATAACAGACCTGTTGCCTATTTCAGTGAGAAGTTGAATGAGACTAAGAAGAAATACTCCACATATGACAAGGATTTTTACACCATAATTCAAGCTTTGAAGAAATAGAGGCATTATCTTGTCCCGCAAGAGTTTGTCTTGTATAGCGATAACCAATCTTTACAATTCATAACCAGACAGGAAAACCTGAATCAGAGGCATGCAAAATGGGTTGAATTTATGCAAAATTTTACTTTTTTCATAAAACATATTGTTGGGAATGCTAACAAGGTTGTCGATGCGTTAAGCAGGAGATGTTTGATCATCCAGGAATTCCACGTGAAGATCTTGGGGTTTGAACACCTTAAGGACATGTATCATGATGATGTAGATTTCAAGGAGGCATATGAGGCATGTGATAATTGTTGGCATGTTTTACAGGCAGCGTATGCTTGTCATTGATGGCAAGTACAGCAGCGATGATGGCTTAAGTACAGCAGCGATGATCAACAGCACAGTGATAATCAGGGAAGAGCAGCAACGATGATCCTTGGATCAACAATTCAAAATTCTCGATGGTTGTCAGATCTCAATGTAGACAAGAGGAGCGCGCAGATATGGAGGATAGATCTCAGGCGTTAGATCCGAGCGCAGGGTCCAACCACCGTTGGATCCAGAAGAGCCTTCATGTTCTTTAAAGTGCTAGGAGAAGCAGGCTTACAAAATCCCGAAAGAAGGAGGACCGTCCATCTTTGAGTAGGACACATGGCGAAAGATCATCGTTTCACTGACTGGAAAGTCAAAGGAACGAGGTTCCCTAACCTGCTGAATTCGCAAAATGTGAAACCCCGAAGTAAACTCCATTTCGGAGTTTCAGAAATCGGGAGATGGAGAAGTCAGAGACTCTCAACATTAGGAGTCCCGAAGTGCCGAAATGCGAAATCCCGAAACAAGAAACGTCAACAAACCACGTCAGCTAAGAACACGTGGAAAAACCAGGCAATGACAAGTGTCAAGTTGATTCAACATTTCAGGCACATGTAAGTCACGAATCAGAGTGACACGTGGCAGTTATTCGACATGTGTGACGTTAGCAGGTTTACATCACTTCGGAGTTTCGGGGATCAAGAGGTGGAGATATCAAAGAATATTAACCACAAGAATCCCGAAATCGCGATATGTGAAATAGTGACTTAATCTGAGCAGTCAGATCAAGGTGTGATATGGGCCGTTGATCTGACTCTATTTTGGAGTTTCGCGGATTGGGAATTTGAAGTGACAAGAACACTGAACATCAAGAATGTCGAAATTGCGAAATGCGAAATTGCGAAATGATCTAAGCCGTCAGATAAAGTGTTGATCGGGACCGTTGATCCCACGCCATTTTGGGGTTTCGGGGATCGCGACTTGGAGAGTCAAGATGCCTCATCTCCATATTCATGAAATTTGAAATCGTGAAAGAGCCTTATGCATAAGGCTGTGGTCACATCCCTTGGTCACATTAGCGAGAGATCGAGGAAAGAGCTAGAGCAACCAAGCTCCTTTTCGGGGATCGCGACTAGGAATTTTGAGACACATGGTCACACGAATGTCAAATTTTCGAATGCCAAAATGTCGAAATGAATGCAAGATCCCATGGAATCAATCCAACGGTGCAGGTGAATTTGAACAAGATCGGAGGGCTACTGTAGCACGACACAATGTAACTGCCAGAAACCACTGATGGTTTCTGCCAGAGGACTCAAAGACACTTCAGGATGATTGACAGAGGAGGGGAAGAGTCTCTAGGAATCTTCAAGAGGGATGAAGATGTTCGTGGAGGAGATTGACAGCTGGATGAGCATTGAGGCCTGTAACTGGAACAGAGAAGGTGAGCTCGACTGTCATAGAGAAGACAAAGAGTCTCAAATTGCCAAAGAGGCTGAGGAATCTCAGTATAGCATACAATGATGTTGAACGAGTGGTAAACGACCAGAGAATATGAAGAGTCGCGATGATGATCAGATAGAGCACTCAAGTTGTGGAGGAATTTGGTGCGGAGTGAGCATGCAGAGGCATTGAGAATATTGCATGCACAAAGACAACAGAGACTATAAGAATGCTAAACAAAGAAGAGATAAGGGTTGTCGTTTTGTAGGAGAATTCATGTGTGTACAAGGAGGCAGAACACAGGAGTAGAAATGCACAGTCGAGGAATGGTGCATTGATGGGATATGGCACATAGAGCATAAAAGGCAGAAGAACAGAAAGTGCTAGAGGTGTGCAGAAGACATTGATGCAGACAGGGAAGAGCAGTGTAACAGAACAACGACAGGGCTGGTAAGCCATTGAATACTTGTATTATCGCTGTAATAAATTTTAGTAACAAAGAATTTATAATTCAGGGTGGTTGGGAGGTGCTAGGGAGGACTGGTGTCCTCAAAGGTTCAAGTGGGTGCTTGAACACAGGGAGTTGGTGCTTCCTTATAGTTGGTGCTAGAGAAACCAGGGAGTTGGTGCTTCCTTCTAGTTGGTGCTAGAGAAACCAGGGGGTTGGTGCTTCCTTCTAGTGGGTGCTAGAGAAAACAGAGAGTCGGTGCTCTCAGCAAGTTGTAGCTTGCAAAACAGAGGTTGTAGCCTCACAATGAGTTGATGATCATATGTATGATAATGTAAAGAATGTAGAAAATACTTATCATATAAATAAAAATAGGTTTTTACCCTATATGGGTTTCCTCGAGAATTATTTGTCTCTATTTTTCTCATATATGTGACTGATGTTGAATGTGCCTTTGTTTATTTCCCATTATTGTGATCATCATTGAGTGCCCTGTAAAGATTTTAAAAGAAGCATAATTGTTTA
>JZKD02S0951792.1:151652-168431 GCA_000966675.3 Picea glauca
AGGACAAGTGGTGGCCAAAGGCATAAGGACAGAAAATAATGTATATGTGTTGAAATAAAATAGAGAAGAATGTCATCTAAGCAAACATGATGAAAGTTGGTTATGGCATAGGAGATTTGGACATCTAAACTTTGAACACTTAATCAAACTCAAAAACCTTGAGGTAGTAAAAGATCTTCCAAGAATATAAAAGCCCCAAGATTCAATGTGTAAACCCTGTCAAGTAGGGAAGCAAAACATGACACATTTTAAATTCAAGAGATTTACTTCAATAGAGAAACCACTCCAACTAGTTCATATGGATTTATGTGGACCATCAAGATAGGAAGGCACAGGGAAAGAAAACTACTTCATGTTGATTATCGATGATTACTCTAGACTTACTTGGGTTTCCTTTCTCAAAGAAAAATCTGAAGCAATTGAGAAGTTTAAAATATTTAAGGCTTTAACTGAGACTCAAACAGGGAATAGGTTAAAGGCAGTAAGATCAGACCGGGGAGGAGAGTTTATGTCAAGAGACTTCAATGAATTTTGCGATGAGCATGGGATCAAGAGAGAATACACAATCCCAAGAACTCCACAACAAAATGGAGTAGTTGAGAGGCAAAACAGAACAGTGCAGGAAATGGCCAAGTCAGTGATGAATGATAAGAACATTGGTCAAACCTACTGGGTAGAAGCAATACACATAGCATTCCATGTGCTTAACAAAGCCCACCTCAGACCACAAAGTGACAAGACACCTTATGAATTATGGTTTGGCAGACCTGCCTCAATCAAACACTTTAGAGTCTTTGGGAGTAAATGCTACATAAAGAATAATGATGAGAACCTCGGCAAATATGATGACAGGGTGGATGAAGGTATTTTCTTAGGGTATGCTACAAATAGTAAAGGATACATATGCTATAATAAGAGGATGCATAAAATGGTTGACTATATTGATGTAAAAATTGATGAAGGAATCCTAGCAAGAGAGGTGTACAGTAATGAGTCTTCTACAGAAGACACAGCTAAAGTTGAAGATGAACAAGTCCAAGAATCAGAAAACGAATACTTTGAATCAGATGAAGACTCAGACACTCAGATAGACTCAAATCAACAGTCAACTACAAATTCCTCCTCGAGAATCATTCAAAAGAATCATCCTGCAAGTCAGATAATTGGAGAAAAAGACAAAGGTGTACAAACCAGAAGAAAGCTAATCAAAAACACCAAACAATCTCATACAGCTTTCATATCCATGATGGAACCCAAGAATTTTAATGAAGCCAGCAAAGATGACCACTGGGTTAAAGCAATGAATAAAGAACTTGATTAGAATGAGAAAAACAATACGTGGGAGATGGTTCAAAAACCTAAAGGTAAAAACGTCACTGGCTCCAAATGGATCTTTAAGAATAAGTTGAATGAGCAAGGACAAGTTATCAAGAACAAAGCGAGGTTAGTATGTAAAGGCTATGCTCAGATTGAAGGACTGGATTTTGATGAAACATTTGCGCCCGTAGCAAGATTAGAAGCTATCAGAATGTTTCTTGCCTATGCTTGTCATAAAAGGTTTAAAGTCTGCCAAACGGATGTCAAGTCAGCCTTTCTCAATAGAGATTTAAGTGATGAAGTCTATATGGAACAACCAGAGGGTTTCAAATTGTCTGATAACCCTATCTTAGTATGCAAGCTGAAGAAAGATTTATATGGTTTAAAACAAGCCCCTCGAGCCTGGTATCACAGACTGGATACATATCTCAAAGACAAAGGGTTCAAGAGAGGAACAAATGACAACAATCTGTATATTAAAACAGAGGATAATGATTTGCTCATCGTACTAGTCTATGTAGATGACATCATCTTTGGATGTAATAAGGATTCACTGGTACAATGGTTTGTTTCTACCATGGAGTCTGAATTTGAAATGTCTATGATAGGAGAACTATCATTTTTTCTTGGTCTACAAATTACTCAGAGTCCCGAAGGGATGTTCATTTCTCAAGAAAAATATCTAAGAGAAATGTTGAAAAGGTTTCAAATGGAAGATTCTAAACCTGTGGGTACACCTATGGTAACTGGATGTAAATTAAGCAAGGATGATGATTCACCTGATGTTGATCAAAGCTCATATCGATCAATGATAGAAAGCCTATTGTACATCACATCATCTTGCCCAGACATAATGCATGTTGTAGGAATGGTAGGAAGATATCAGGCTGCACCCAAACAAGAGTCATTTGCAAGCTGTCAAAAGGATATTCAAGTATTTAAAAGAAACAATGACTTATGGTCTATGGTATCCCAGAAATCAAAATCTTCAGTTGACTGCTTATTCAGATGTAGATTGGGCAAATTGTGTTGATGAGAGAAAAAGCACAAGTGGAGGAGCATTCTTCCTAGGTGGCTACTTAGTAGCCTGGCTTAGTAAAAAGAAAGGTTCCATTTCTTTATCAACCACAGAGGCTGAGTACATTGTTGTTGCTACCTGTTGCACTCAGGTATTATGGATGATTCAGACACTTGCATACTTAGAGGTAAAATACACTGCACCGATCCCAATTCATTATGATAACACTAGTGCCATCAATGTGTCTAAAAATCCTGTATTCCACTCCAAGACCAAGCATATTCCCATAAAATATCATTTTTTGAGAGAGCAGGTCACCAAACAGACTGTTTAGGTCCATTACATTCCCACTACAAAACAAATTGCAGACATATTTACTAAACCCCTAGCCAAGACACCTTTTGAATATCTCAAATAGAAGTTGGGTGTCATTTCTTCTCACACCTAAAAGAGTCCATCTTGTTAGGGGGAGTTTTGTATTATTTGAATATCTAATGCCTCCTAAAATTACTCCAACAACTCAGGGGGAGCATGTCTTTTCTTTGGCATTGATGTCAAAGGGGGAGAAAAGAATCTGGGTGCCTTAGTTGCCATCAATGACAAAGGGGGAGATTGTTGGCATGTTTTACAGGCAGTGCATGTTTGTCATTGATGGCAAGTACAACAACGATGATGGCTTAAGTACATCGGCGATGATCAACAACGCAGTGATAATCAGGGAAGAGCAACAACCGTGATCGTTGGATCAACAATTCAGAATTCCCGATGGCTGTCAAATCTCAATGTAGACAAGAGGAGCGCGTAGATATGGAGGATGGATTTCGGATGTTAGATCCGAGTGTAGGGCCCGACCACCGTTGGATCTAGGAGAGACTGCACATTCTTTAAAGTGCTAGGAGAAGCGGGCTTACAAAATCCCGAAAGCAGGAGGATCATCCATCTTCGAGTAGGACACATGGCGAAAGATCGTCGTTTCGCTGACTAGAAAGTCAAAGGAACGGGGTTCCCTAACCTGCTGAATTAGAGAAATGTGAAACCCCGAAGTAAAATCCATTTCAGAGTTTCAAAAATCGGGAGATGGAGAAGTCAAATACTCTCAACATTAGGAGTCCCGAAGTGCCGAAATGCGAAATCCTGAAAAAAGACACGTCATCAAACCACATCAGCTAAGAACACATGGCACAACCAGGCAATGACAAGTGTCAAGTTGATTCAACATTTCAGGCACATGTAAGTCACGAATCAGAGTGACACATGGCAGTTATTCAACATGTGTCAATCCACGTGTGATGTCAATAGGTTTACATCACTTCGGAGTTTCGGGGATCGAGAGGTAGAGATATCAAAGAATATTAACCACAGGAATCTCGAAATCGCGATATGCGAAATCGCGACTTAATCTAAGCTGTCAGATCAAGGTGTGATCTGGACCATTGATCCGACTCCATTTTGGAGTTTCGTGGATCGAGACTTTGAAGTGACAAGAACACTGAACATCAAGAATGTCAAAATCGCGAAATGCGAAATGATCTGAGTCATCAGATCAAGTGTTGATTGGGACCGTTGATCCCACGCCATTTCGGGGTTTCGGGGATCGTAACTTGGAGAGTCAATATGCCTCATCTCCAGATTCACGAAATGCGAAATCGCAAAAGCGCCTTATGCATAAGGCTATGGTCACGGCCCTTGGTCACATTAGTGAGAGATGGAGGAAAGAGCTAGAGCAACCAAGCTCCTTTTCGGGGATCGCGACTGGGAATGTCAAGAAACATGGTCACACGAATGTCGAATTGCCGAATGCCGAAATAATGAAATGAATGCAAGATCCCATGGAATCAATCCAACGGTGCAGGTGAATTTGAAAAAGATCGGAGGGCTACTGTAGCACGACACAGTGTAACTGCCAAAAGCCACTGATGGTTTCTGCCAGAGGACTCGAAGACACTTTGAGATGATTGACAGAGGAGGTGAAGAGTCTCTGGGAATATTCAAGAGGGATGAAGATGTTTGTGGAGGTGATTGACAACTAGATGAGCATTGAGGCCTTTAACTGGAATAGAGAAGGTGAGCTCGACTATCACAGAGAAGACAAAGAGTCTCAAACTGCCAAAAAGGCTGAGAAATCTCAGTATAACATACAATGATGTTGAACGCGTGGTAAATGACTAGAGAAGCTGAAGAGTCGTGATGATGATCAGACAGAGCACTCAAGTTGTGGAGAAATTTGGCGCAGAGTGAGCATGCAAAGGCCTTGAGAATATTGCATGCACAAAGACAACAGAGACTATAAGAATGCTAAACAAAGAAGAGATAAGGGTTGTCGTTGTGTAGGAGAATTCAGGTGTGTACAAGGAGGCAGAACGCAGGAGCAGAAATGCACAGTCGAGGAATGGTGCATTGAAGGGATATGGCGCATAGAGCATAAAAGGTAGAAGAACAGAAAGTGCTAGAGGTGTGCAGAAGACACTGATGCAGACAGGGCAGAGTAGTGTAACAGAACAACGACAGGGCTGGTAAGCCATTGAATAATTTTATATCGTTGTAATAAGTTTTAGTAACAAAGAATTTATAATTCAGGGTGGTTGGGAGGTGCTAGGGAGGACTGGTGTCCTCAAAGGTTCAAGTGGGTGCTTTAACACAGGGAGTTGGTGCTTCTTTCTAGTTGGTGCTAGAGAAACCAGAGAGTTGGTTCTTCCTTCTAGTTGGTGCTAGAGAAAACAGAGAGTTGGTGCTCTCGGCAAGTTGCAGCTTGCAAAAACAGAGGTTGTATCCTCACAATGAGTTGATGCTCATATGTATGGTAATGTAAAGAATGTAGAAAATACTTATCATATAAAGAAAAAGAGGTTTTTACCCTGTATGGGTTTCCTCAAGAATTATCTGTCTCTGTTTTTCTCATATATGTGACTGATGTTGAATGTGCCTTTGTTTATTTCTCATTATTGTGATCATCATTGAGTGCCCTGTAAAGATTTTAAAAGAAGCATAATTATTTAAGCACGGTAACAACTGATTCACCCCCCCTCTCAGTTGTCCAACAATAATCCTGTGTTGAGAGATAGAAGTCAGTGGAAAGAATACATGATTCAGGAAGGACTGTTGTTCAGAGGACATCATTTATGCATACCAAAATTCTCAAAAGGGATAATCTTTTGAAGGAAAATCATAGCGGAGGATTGGCTGAACATTTCGGCCATGATAAAACGTTTTCACAGCTGAGCAACTCATACTATTGGCCAGGTATGAGAACAGAAGTGATAAAGTTTGTGAACAGATGTAGAATCTGCCAACATGCTAAGGGAAAAAGACAGAACATTGGGTTGTATCAACCATTTCCAATACCAGAGAGGCCTTGGGCTGCAATAAGAATGGATTTTGTGTTAGGATTGCCAAGAACACAAAGAGGATTCGATTCCATATTTGTGGTGGTGGATAGATTTTCAAAGATGGCACATTTCATCCCATGCCAAAAGACCAGTGACGCAACACATGTTGCAAATCTGTTTTTCAAAGAAGTTGTGAGACTTCATGGCCTACCCAGGAGCATTGTCTCAGACAGAGACACAAAATTTGTTGGTCACTTTTGGAGGACGTTGTGGAAGAAGATGGGGACGAATTTGTCCTTCAGCTCATCTTATCACCCTCAGACATATGGGCAGACTAAAGTGGTAAATAGAAGTTTGGGGAATTTATTAAGGAGTCTAGTTACTGAACATCATAACCAGTGGGATCAGATTCTGCCACAAGCAGAATTTGCATACAATGACTCACCAAACAGGAGCACTGGAAGGAGCCCATTCCAAATACTCTATGGAATGAAACCCAGGGGAGTGTCTGAGTTGAGAGACTTGGAACAGGGTGAGATCAGGAGCACTGGAGCAGTGGATTTTGCTGCGGAGATGGAGCGATTCCATAGCCAGATCAAAGGACAGTTGGAGAGTTCTAATCAGAAATACAAGCACAGAGTTGATCACCATCACAGGGAACTTCAATTTGAAGTAGGATATTAGGTTTTATCATATCTCAGGAAGGAAAGGTTCCCTAGGGGAACATACAACAAGTTGAAGATGAAAAAGATAGGACCTTGTAAGATCTTGAGGAAGTTTGATGCAAACACCTATGATATTGAGCTACCAGATGGTGTGGGCATTTCACCCATATTCAATGTTTCAGACCTGTATCCGTACAGGAAAGATGACATAGAAGGGTTAGAATCTCAAGGAAATATTCAGTGGGAGAAACAGATGCCTGTGGAAGAAAAGCCGCAGATGGAGAAAATTGTTGGTCATAGGATTGGCAAGAAGACCAGGAGGAAGACTTATTTTGAGTATCTGGTCAAATGGAAGGGACACCCAATCGAAGATGCCAGTTGGAAAAATGAAGTTTCCATCCAGAAGAAGGGAAAATCGGTAGAGGAGCTCATGGATAGGAGTCCATGAATTTTTTGTCAAGGGGAGTATGATGCAGGAGCATTGTTGGCAAGCGCGCAGAGGAAGGAGCACTCAACACGTGAGAGTTCTTCTAGAAATTCAACGTTGACAGTTGCAGCTGATTTTTAAATCCGCCTTAACTCAGCGTCGGAATTTACCTTTGGAGGCACGCTTAAACTAGTGTCGAATTTTACCCTTTGAGGCACGTTTTGAAAATCGCAAGCGGAGCAGGAGTCTCCACTACGGCTCTGAAGTGCGACTGGACTAAGATAGCATAGGATGAATTTTTAGAGTAGGCAAGTTGGCAGAAGCCCCAAGCTTCAAAATCCATTATAATCAGAATATGTTCTAGTAGCCGTTTCGACACTTGTGAATAGAACAGAAGGAAAATTGATCCAAATGCGTGTGTGAGAATGTTATTTGCGATTTTCCTGTTATTTTGGTTTTCATGAACAAGTGAATGAATCTCCATAGAGGAGAACGGAACTATGACTATTAGTTTTCAGTTTCAATTGTTTCTCTTCATTTGAATCTCTGCAAGGTGTGCATCGAGCCAGAGAGGAACACAAGGAAATCGGGAGGAATTTATCTACAAGAAATATCGTGGATCTGAGTTATCAAAATCCCTCAGACACAAGGAGTGCATGGGAAATCGAAGTCTGAACCAGAAAAAGCTCAAAAGGAACAACACGTAGAAAAGTGTTATCGAGATCTAGGAACCCATTCCCCGAAAGAAGCGAAGGTTGAGCCTTCGAAGACTTACAAGGTCTTCTGAGTCTGAAGTGAGTGAAATCTCAGGAGGAGGAACGCAAGACCCCACAAGCCATTGGATCAAGTGGAGTTTCAAGGAGGTTAGTGATGGGGAAAATATCTGACCATAGATCTAGAGGGCATTGTGAGTCGTTGATCAAGCGCCTCAAGCTTTCGGCATTTTGACAACTGGGAGTACAAGGGTCAACAACATGGGACTCTCAACTAGTGGAACCCCGAAAAGATCAGAGCTGTCAGATCTTCAAAGGCTGAGAGCCGTCGATCTGTAGTGAGGGGATATTTTGTGATTTCGGCAACCAGGAAGAGGAGTGGACAACTCCGTAATACGTGAAGTCACAAAACGCTGAAATAAGTGTAGCTGTCGATCCAAGAGAAATCTGAGTCATAGATCTCACATCATCGGGATTTCATCATTCGTGACTTGGAGGAGCCAAGGACTCGTCGTATTATAAATCTCGGGGTCACGAAACGCGGCACACCTTTTGGGACAAGTCCTTGGTCATGCCCATGGTCACAAGGAGTGGAGAACGTGAGCCTAGTACTTGGTCGTGTAGGCAAACACAGAGAAGGACCTGTGGATTTGAAGAGGGAGGTTCCATCTCAGAACCAGAAGAGCCATTTCAGCCTCGAACCAGAAGATCCTGATCAGGAGGTCGTGCATCCCTCAAGAGGGATAGGGGGTTTGCATCACTGGAGAAAGCTAAGAGCATCCTAATTGCCTCTAATCTGGCCATAGGTGAAAATGTTTCTTCATAGTCTAGTCCTTAAACCTGAGCATACCCTTTACATACTAATCTGGCTTTGTTCTTGATTACTTGCCCATATTCATTCATTTTATTTTTATATACCCATTTAGTTCCAATGACATTTTTATTTTTTGGTCTTGGAACTAGTCTTCAAGTTTGATTTTTTTCAATTTGGTCCAATTCTTCATTCATAGATTTGATCCAATTCTCATATTTACATGCTTCTTTGATTGTGTTAGTCTCAACATGTGACAACAATTCTATTTATGTTTGATAAAGTAGTTGTCTTATTGTGTGCACTCCATCATTCATATCTCCAATAATCAGTTCTTCGAGATGATTTTTTTGAGTAATTCTGGAGGGTGTCTTTGAATCTCTTCTTGGGAATTATTCTCTTACCTCTCCATCTTGACTATATTCTTCTCTTTCACTAGTATCCATATCATATTCTTCCCTTTCTTTTTTATTCTCTTCTACTTCTTCTAGTTGTGTGTCAAATGTCTCATCATCATCATCATCTTCATTTTTAGGTATGGTCTCTTGATTTTTTATCCTTGTCAGTTTTGGGTCATACACCTTGACATCCGCACTCTCAACAATCTTATGTGATCTAAGATTGTAGCATCTGTATGCTTTCTTGTTTGAAGCATATCCAAGAAAAACACCTTCATCAGATCTGGCATCAAATTTTCCAAGACTCTCATCTAATCTTCTGATGTAGCATTTACTTCCAAAGAACTTGAAGTATTTTACTGATGGAGCTCTTCCAAACTATAGTTCAAAGGGGTCTTATCACTATAAACCCTAAGCTGACCTCTGTTCAATATATATATTGTTGTTCTTACAGCTTCCCTCCAATATCCATCTGACAATTTTGCTTCATTGAGCATAGTCCTTGCAATCTCCTGAACTATTCTATTCTTTCTCTCATCAATCTTGTTTTTCTGAGGTGTTGTAGCAACAAATAATTGTCTTTTTATTCCATGGATTTCACAGAAGAGATCAAACTCTTTTGAGGTGAATTCACCACCATTGTCTGATCTAAGACATTTTATTTTTGTCTCCTTTTCATTTTCAGCAAGGGTTTTAAAGGCTTTGAATTTGTTGAGTGCTTCTGATTTTTCTTTAAGAAACATATCCAACCCATTCTAGTAAAGTCATCAATGAACAACATAAAGTAAGAATATCCTTGCAAACTCTTGGTCCTCATAGGTCCACATAGGTCAGTGTGAACAAGCTCTAAAGGTTTAAAGGTTGTGTATTCTTTTGCCTTGAACCTTATTCTAGTTTGATTCCCTAACTGAAAGTGTCTACACATAGCATTTGAGGGTTTTATGATCTTTGGCAAGTTTCTTACTGCACCAAGGTTGTTGACTTTCACAATATTGTCAAAGTTAATATGCCCCAACCTTCTATGCCATAGCCAACTTTCATCTACTCAATTTATATGACACTCCTCATTTAATTTTGCATCTAGTATATATACATTTTCATGTGTTCTAGGAGCAATACCAACTAATTTTCCTATGTCTTCTCTCGTAATCTCACATTTTTGGGAATCAAAGATGCAGAAGTGCCCCTGATCACAGGTTTGACTGACACATAATAAACTAGGCTTCAATTTTTCGACAAGTAGCACATTTCTGGCTTTGTCTTTTCCCAAGCTCACAATGCTTTTTCCAAGTATGTTACTTGAAGCATTATCACCAAATGTAACTTTAACTTTTTGTTTCTTTAAGTCTAAAAACTTGTCCTTGTTACCTGTCATATGTTTTGAGCACCCACTGTTAACATACCAAAGATCCTTTTTATCTTGAGCTTTTAGGGCAAGAAGACATTCATTTTTTTATGTTTTTTTCTCTCCAAAGTTTCTTTTGCTCTCTAATGAACTTTGGTTGTTCTGAGACTTCCATTAATATGAAATTAATGGCCTTATGTCCATGTTTATGAAATATGAAGCATTGTAAGTCCCCTTCTTGTAAAAATGCAAAGGATTTATAGTTTCTTCTTTTAACTCGATTTGTTGCTTGTTTATCCTTACGGATATAGTTCTTAACCTTCATATTTTTCTTTCTATATGCTCTACAATTTATAGCTTTGTGTCTAAAATTAGAGAATCTAAAGAAATAACCAAGGAAAATGTGAGCATACCTCTTTTGATAAAACTTCTTTGGTATTGTCTTGTCTTCCTTCCTGATGGGTGGAAGTAATCTTCTAGAGTTCTGATCATTACTTATCTTCTCTTCATTTTTCTTCTTGAATGTACTCAGGAGAGTATCTGCATAATATTTTGAGTTAACATGGATTTTATTTTGAGAATCGCCTATTCCATTTTTATTACCTGAATCGCTTTGTGTGGTAATAATTTTATCTAATATTTTAGATCTATTTTAAAATTTTGTTTGAATGATTTTTGCATCCAGTTCTTTTTTTAGATGAACTATTTATGCCTCCATTTTTTCACAAGTTATTTGTTTTTCCTTAAGATACTTTTTCATACTTTATTCAATTTTATTTGGGATGCATCCCCCCTCCTCTCAGGTTTCTGTGATCTCCCAGTCTCTGGATTGACTCCCTCCTTTAGCTAGAACAACTATTTGGTTCCCTGCTGGAACCCCACGTAAAAATATCCACGGGTCCTTTTATGAAACTCGCCCTGTGCGAACAAGCACCAAGAATGAGCTTCACCTCCACACGACCACGTACTTTGACCGTGCGCCTACACAAAAAGTGTTTTGGGTGTTCGCATGTCGATATTTCGACGTATGAGCCACCCTTGACTCCCCAACTCCCGAGCTCTAAAAAGGGCTTAACAACTGTTAGCTCCCTCCGCTCATGTGACCATTCCTATGACCACAGGCTTAACCTAAATGGCGCGTCACATTTCACAACTTTGGGATTTCCGCACTCTCGATCAACGGTCAAAATCCTCCTTTCACGAATCGTAATTTCATGACTTGCGACCTTCTAGTCACAACTTCCTTCACATCCTCAACTTCTGAAATGATGATATTTTAGGGTTCCCAAATCTGATGTTTCGCGCTCCTTTGGATCTAATGGTCCAGATATTTTCCTTCACAAATTCAGTATTTTGCGACTCGGGACTTTGGGATGGTTTTCTCCTTCGAACCTCCGACTCCCAAAATACCGAAATGTTGATGCTTTGGATCGACAGCCCACAACCTGTCTCGATCCAATGGTCCAGATCCTTTCACGATTTTGGCTATCGCGAGTCCTTAAAACTTTATCTGTTGACTCCTTCGAGTCGTGAGTCAGTGAAACACTGACTGCTCACCACACATCCCTTCTGATGGACGGTTCTGATGATTTCCTGGACTCCCTTTTCGCGAGTTTTCTCCTCTTCTCCTTGCAAATCTCTCGATGTCTGATTTCACGAACACCCACATCTATTGCCACCTGTCTCCGATGATGGACAACTCCGATGCTTTCGGAGCTTCACGACTTCGCAAAGTCTATTACCCTGTACATGCAAGGATTAAGCCTCGCGTTCTTTCCTCCAGATCCAACGACTATTGGTCCTCTGTTCTCAGATCCGATGGCCCAGGCCTGATATTTCCTGTGCACGTTCCTCCTGTGTCTAGACGTGGATTCGACGGTCCATATCTCATATCCCAGTGTCGATCCAACAAAAATTGTGCTCCTCCTCCTAAGATTTCTTTTTCTTTCTGACTTAGAATATTTTCTAAGTGTCGAAGGTCTTGAACTTCGATTCTTCCTCCTATGAACCCTGTAAAATTTGGGTCTCACTGCGCTTTATCTCCTGAACTTTGCCAATGGAGTTTGACCTTGTCCCTACACACACTTGCACTCTACGTGAGACTTCACGCTATTCCTCCTAAGCTTTTAGACTTGAAATAAATCCACTCTTGCACACTCCTTGTGCTATCTCTTCTGATCTTACGCTTGCTCAGTCTCTAAGGGGCTCAGCCCTTATGCGTCCTCAAAGGGATGTAAGCGCCCTCTTGGCAACTTCCTGCTCAAGCACACCTTGCTGAGCTTCCAGAGTATTCAGTAACTTTGTGAGTGTCTTCTCCTTAACACTTCTCTTATCTTTGGACTTGAAACAAAGTCCTCCTTGGTGCACTCCTTGCACTCTCTCAATGCCCACCTGGCAGAGCTCTGCATAACCTTCAGTAGTTCTATCTCTATGTGCCTTCTCTGCACAATTTTCCCTCCAGAGTATTTAGTAACTCTAAGGCTCCTCTTGAGTCTGAAAAATGATAGTGGTGTTCCCTCCTGGAACATTCTCCTCTAAACTCAACAAAGAAATTCAGATGTGCACTCTTTGTGCTAGCTACAAAACTTCCAGCGTTCCATTGTGCACTCCTCACATAGCCTGATGAACCCATAATGATATAACAGAACTCAATGAATATAAAATAAATATATCTTCCTACTGTAAATTGAAATATATCATACATCTACATCATTCGTTCATGAGGCATAAATACATGAACAACAATATGCAGGAAAAACAACTTTTTGATTATCTATGTGTGTATATACAGATGATTACAAAGACTAGACTGTAACAAAGTTCCAGTTCTCTCGAGCTCTCTCTCCTGGAACTATTCAACCTCTAAGGCCTCTCTACCCAGACCTCTATTTTCCTATCTGCCTTCTGCCTTTCTTCCTTATGAAATCTGAAACAAGATCTCATTAAAAAAGAGGGGCTCTGCAAGCTCATCCTCTCTCACCTAACCTCATTAATTACATTGAATTACATTCAATGGTTGTCTAGTCCGTATCAGATCTAGATCTTCAACCTTTCAACCATTAAAGGCGACCCCATCTCCTATCAACTCAAAAGAATTAACTCGGCTCTACCAAGCCTTACAAACATTGAATTGCATTTAATTCACAATTTGAAATTTAAAATGAGAGGGTTGGTACCTCTCCTCCTCGAATGTGCGCTTGATGTGCTCTTCTAGCTGGCATGTTGTTGACGTGGAGTGATGCTCCTGCATCATACTCCCCTACTAGGAAAAACATGAGCTCCTCTTCCTCAGTGCTGAAATCCACCTGGATCTCAAATTTTCTTCTGGAGTTGTCCTCTTGCTCCTCTCCAGCTATGTTGTTGTTGTTGTTGCTTCTTTTTCCTCTTATGTTTCTTCTTCCCTGCTACTATGGCAGGTTCTCCTCTGTTTATATCCTCTTTGTTGACTGCTTCTGCTGACCTCAACATTAGCCTTCTTATCTCTTATATCACCCTGTCCAGCTACTCCTATGGTTGGCTCTTCTTATTCAGTCTTCTCAGTTGAAACTCTTCCTTCTCCTTAGTGGGTAGATAAACTTGATCCCCCTTACAATTTTGTCTATTTCTTGTGGCCTTATCTTGCCACCCTAGAGTCTTCTCTTGACTGACTTGTTGCTCAGTCACCTCTTCTGACAGATTAGCTTATGCCACCTCTCCTTGTATTGGCTCAAGTCTAACTTCTTCCAACTTCTCCTGGGGATGGTATGCTCCTCTACCTGTCTCCAATTTGATCTGTTGGATGTGCAGGATTTTCACTATCACCCTGCTCTCTAGGGATTCCAATTATTCATACAAATATGCAAATTCTATGATGTCTGCTTCCTAGGTTTGCTTCATCATGAAATTGACCTCTGACCCTAAGTCGAGGACCACATAGTCTATATCATATTCTCCAATCTAAGCATTCAGGTGTAGTTCCTTATTTTTCCTTCTCTTCTTGGATAGTTGATGTGTTGCTTTATTCAGTAAAGGATATACCCTTCCTATATCATGTTGTCTAACCAAATTTTGTTGTTCTTGTATAGCTTTCTCATATTTAATCATCTCTATAAACGTATACAAGAAACTGACAAGTTTACTTGCCTCTTTTCTATCTTCGGGCGAAGCAGACTGATAAAATTCCAGAGGCATTCCACATTCTCTTACTTAAGGTCATGTATTTGAAGAGGAGCCTTGGTCTCCCCTGAATTCTCTTCTTGCCTCCTCGAACATTTTTTTTTCTTTCTTTGCATCAAAAGTTTGTGTCTTCTCTGCATATTTCCTGACTCCTGATTCTTCTATAATCTTTCCTTGGGTCATTCTACCCTCTCTTGTAACATCTCCTCCTCGAGTGATAACAATGACTCTAGGGTCTAATCCACAAGGTTATTCTTTGATTAATTGTATCTGTGGGTTCTATTGAGGTCCTCGTCTTTCCTGAAGTTTCTCCAGCAATGTTGGACATTCCTCGATAACATGCTCGAAGGAGTTGCAATAATTGCAAGTGGTACAAGGGTTCTGAAAGTCCCTTTCCAAGTGTCTTGGGTGTGCGCAGTTATAACAGATTATCTGCCCTTGACCTTGACCCATACCTCCTCCTCTTCCCCTTCCTCAGAATCCACCACGAGGGTTGAAGTTGCCTCTCCCAGGGGAGTTATACTGCGTGGTGTTTCCTTCTTGTTCTACTTCGCCTTGAATTTTGTATATATCCCTTAACCTTTCATGCATGAGATCGTAAGCCCTACAGAACATGCAATACAAATTCATGCAATACAAATTACAGAACATGCAATACAAATTCATGCAATACAAATTACAGAACATGCAATACAAATTCATGGGTGTATGAACATATTTTTTCATGTAGTATCACTCACCAGGGCGATGTCTATTTCTGCATACCTCGCACCAGGGAAGGGTGAATTGCTTCAAAGGGCTTGGAGCTCCAAAGGCCAAGTATTCATGGAATAGGGGACAGTTCTCCTTCTCATTGCCTTCTGATTTGCATATAATACACCAGATGTCTTCTCTTTTGTCTTTTCCCTTGTCTTTGTTCATATCTTCGACCTAAAGAGACAAACTAGTTAGCTGACTCAATATTTGACTTATACCTGAGCTGGATTCTCCCATAGGGGTTGATTCTAACTTCATGGAGATCTCCAGTGCCTCAGCTTGTGAAGAAATATTATGTTGCATCAGAGGAACTCTGATGTGTGGTAAGAGGGAAACAATGAACCATTGCTTGTTCTTCTCACCTGGGATTTGAAAACTCAAATGGCTTGTCAAGGTCTTAAATATCTAGTCGAACTCCCACACGGGTTCAGCTATTCTCTGCTTGATTTCTTTTAGTTTTGTAATGCACTATGATTCTGACTTAGGTTTCTTGAATTCAACAATTAGTGCGGTCTTAATGGCATGCAGTGGTTTAGGTGTAGCTCCTTGGACAAATTTCATGTACCAGCTCAGTGTGTGATCTCTTAGAGTAGTACTGAACTGAGCTCGTTTGACAGCTTTGCCGGTGATATTCTTAATACTCCACACAACTTCACAGAGAAACCAATGTTTCTCAAGGTCTTCAGATCCATCTCCTCTAAAGGTGGGTAACCTCACCTTGTCTACTGTTGGAGTTGCCCTTGTTTTATTTTTTACCCTTCACATTTTTCAATTTTTGATACTTGAAATCTAAAGATGGTCTTTTGATTTTTCCCCCCAAGACTTTGAAAACTCTGCAACCTTATTACATAATCAGTGATGCTTTTCTACTCTCGAAACAAATCCACTTTCGTAAGAATGTCGCTCTTTTTGTTTTACTTCGGGATCTCGCAAGTCGGACTAATATAACTCATGAATTCACACGTCCCGAGTCACGAAACGGCGAACTCGTTTTAAATTTTCACTCAAGATAGTAATCAAGGTCAAATCTTTTAACTCAGTGATTAGACGTCATCGGGGTTTCGCGCCTCGACGTTCACCAAATTCGATTTTTTGTTTTTATAGCTCTGAGAGCCGAGAACACGAGGTTCTTTCGGGCTAACACCTGGTCAAGGATTGTAGGCACTAAAAGGCTAACCATGGTTAATATGTCTTCAGCGTTTCACCACTCGGCACTATCTTTTAGAAAGTTACGGCGTCTAAAACCCTGACTCAAGAAGTCGCGATTAAATTATAGCACGATTAATTAATTGCCTAATCTAAGATTTTCTTCCCCCTAATTGAGTATTAATTATCGCCATCTCGCGGTTTCGCGACTCGGCATACTAATCTCCTAGAAATTTGTCTTCGAAGTTCCGAGTCGCGATATGGCGAATAAATTGATTATAAAATTAATGACGCTCCAAATCACGATTACTGTTAATTAAGCCAAAATCGTTCCTCGTAGTCTCGCGAGTTGAAGACTCAAAATGTCAAAAGAAAATCCACGATGCATCGAACAGCGAGAAATTTATTAACGTTGCTAAGTTTTAATAATTTAAAATAAAGCAAGATATGTCCCACGCATATTTTCGTCGGGTTGAGCCGACATATTTTCATCGGGCCGACATATTTCCGGGACGACATATTACCGGGACGACATATTTCTGGGACCACATGATATTAGGTGGTTTTTCGGCACATGGTTTTTTGAAAATGGTTTTCTATTTCTGGTTAAGGAATTAGGGTTTTGGACTAATCCAGGTCATTGGGTTAGGGTTTTGGATGTCGTTGGCTCCTATATGTATATTGTATTGTAAACAATGTAAC
>JZKD02S0951792.1:168441-180734 GCA_000966675.3 Picea glauca
GATCCTCATTTATATCACATATTTAACCCTTATTACAAATCAGCATAGTAACAATCAAGATTGAGCCCTTAAAACCTCTGAGCGCATAGCATTACATCAGATCTAGAATTCATCATACACAAAGCACTAAGCATCCATAGATTTATCTATCAAACATCAAGATCAGTGCACTAAGCAGATAAACACATAAGAAACATGAACAACATTGCACAAAGCACATCAAAACATAGGATATACATGGTTCACCCCAGTGTGGGGCTACATCCACCAACTTCTTCTTCTTCTTTTTTATTAGTCTTCGAACTCCTTACATTCATTTTCTCCTGTGCACAAAGCCACAAATCCCAACTCCATAGTCGACATGTGATCTGCGCACAGCGCACTAGATCCACCTTCCTCAAAATCAGGTCAAGGCACAGAGCCAACTCCTTGATGGCACAAAGCTTTACACAGTTCATCTTCACAAAGCCTCTTACAATCACTTGCACTTAGCTCTACAAGTCTCAACACATAGTATGCACAAAAGCTAACAATTATTCTTCCCACTTAGCAACCTTTACATATTCTTGCACAAAGCCCACTTAGACAGACCTCGCTCTAAGTCCTATCTACTTATTTATACATTAGAAAAAGGCCTAAACATGAGTAAACCCATGGGCCAACATCCAATACCCATTACATAAACCCTAAAATCCCTTTTTTTGGGTCCACAAGCCCGCAAAATTAGTGAGATCCCGTGATCTTTGCTTTGCTTGGGCGCTCCATCTTCGACCAACCTGTCGAAGTCCCAAAAATGGTCAAACACGACCAATGTTTCCTCAAAACTTGGTCGAGGGCCAACATGCCCCCAAAACTCACATGTGACTCATCTCAAGTCACTCAGATCTGGGAAGTTTTGTTTCAAAGGCCTCGAGATTCACTCGAGTTGGTTCGACTTTCTGCTTCGCCAGAGCCTCCTTCTCGGTGAACTCCTGAATCACTTGCTCAGTAACAGGTCCTTCCATATGTTGTTCCACGGTCGCAACCACGAGCCTTGTCCTTCAATTTCTTCAAAACGCATGTAGGCTTCATCCTGCACCGGCTAGATTCTTTGTGTCACTTCCATGAATTTTCTCTGGATAGCAGTGACATGTTGTTGGACTGCACATTGCTCCTGCGATCTCTTCATCTTCTCGATGGCAGTAAGCAGCTTCATCTATGCTTGTATGGTGGACGCTTGTTGCTTTGCCTCCTGGAGTTGTGCTTCTAGTGTCCTCAGCTTTGGGTCTTCTGCAAGGTGCTCATAGGTTTGCGAACTACGATCACTCAGTTTCTTACACTCTGAGGCGAGTGCTCTGATTCTTTCTACTGTGCTCTTGGTGATTTCTTCCCTCTGATTGTGCACTTCTTCCAGAGTGCTTGGTACTGCTTGAAGATACTGAATGGCCTCAGCGAGCTTTCCCACTTGTATCTTGGCAGACTCTTCTTCCTCCTATGCGAAGCCCGACATAGAATGAATTTCTTTAGTCATTGCCTCTTTGATCTCAATATGCTCTGCGAGCATATGGTCTTTTTCTTCATGTATCTTCGCATTGTTATGCTCGAACTTCGCCTGAATTTCATTTTTCTTCGTCTGCGCAACTCTAAGTTTCTCTAAGATCTCCTCCTTTTCTTAATTCAAGGCCTCTGTGGCTTGCTCTTTTTCTTCTTGGACTCTACGAAGTCGAGCCTCGGTTGCATCTGCTAGCCTTCGTAGTTGGGTGGGCTCATCCCCCAATTCTAAAATTTTTGATGACGAAGGGGTAGTAGGTACTGTGAGGCTTGAATGGATAGCTTATTGTGTGTCTTTGATATCTTTCTCTATTCTGTCATACAGTATTTCTTACTTCGCTTCGTGTCTCTACAAGATATCTTCTAAAGCATCCTCTACGACTACGATGATGAGATCAACATTGTCCATTGTGAGTACATTCTTCGACTAGGGCTTATTGGCGCAAACTTTCTTTCTTGTCAAAGGTTTCTCCGAGGAAACCTTCCTCTTCTGTGATGTTTCTGTTGTGGTGAGGGGATCCTTCGACGGTGTAACTTCGCCTTTGCCTTGTTTTTCTCCTTCTTCTTGGTTCACTTCGTCTCCTCCTCCTCTTGCAGGTGAATCAATCCTACTTTCCTCCAAGGCATTGTCCTCATCATCAGTTTCTTGGACTTCTTCCTTTTTCTTTTTCTTCTTCGCGCTAGTCTATCCATCATATTCAACCCGGGTGACTATGGAGCTTCCTATGATGTCAAGGTCGGAGAGTTATGCATCTTTGACCAGTGCAAGGTACTCTGTTGGCCATTCCTTAGTGATCTCTTCCATGTCTTCATCGGTCAACTTATAGTAGGAATGCAACTCCTCCTTACTTTCATCCATGCGCGCAGTGATTTAGATGAAGTGGCGGTCTGCGCGGAACTTCGCGAATGGTCTGTACTGATGGAGTGTATTCGGGGTCATCCGCAGAAATGCCTCAATAGCACGCTTCAGATGTAGGTAATAAGCATGGAAGACAGTGTTCGACTGCCACTGCTTCGCCATATCATTCGTGTACCATAAGGTGGAGAACCGCGTGGCCAATGGCTCTGATGGCTCAACTTCCGAGAAGGCTACTCCTTCCGTCATTTTCCAGGTGACAAATGCAATCAATACTAATAGCCAACTAAAATGAAACTCATAGCCCTGATCTTGCACTTCACGGTAGTCCTTATCCAACTCGTTGACGAGGTAGCTCGCCCATTTCATCTACATTCCTTCTACGCACTTCCCTGCGAGGTTGACTACAAACTCTGTGACTTGCGTCGACCGATTATTTCTGACGAGCTTGTCAGCTATGAGCTAACAAGCTAGGCATACTGCGCCATCCTAGATGGAGGCTACCTTGTAGCCTTGTTTCCCCTTATCTACATTGCCATAGTCTTTCTTGATGCGTTGTGCCAAGGAGTGATCTCACGTCTTCCCTGGATAGAACTACTAAGGGTCTGGCCCCTGCATGCTCAGTCCTATGATCAAGTGGATTAACATTGAATCCACAGTGACACACCTGTAAAGCCATATATAACCTCCATGATAGCACGACGGGAGGATTTTAACACAAGCGTTAACCTCCTAATTTCTGCTGAAGTGTGGGATCTTCATTACGTTCATGATCATTGATCACGCGAGATCCTTAATCCACGGCTGGGAGACTATCTTAGGCTTCTTCCCAATCATCTTCATCAGGTACCTGTGTGGTGCGAGCATCGCGTAGTTCTTCCTATCGTCGAGGTTGAAGTCATTTTTCTTCAGTGTTGGAATGTGTCCTAACTGGGGTCCAACTACGCATATCCCCTTCGGGATGTACACAGTGATCAACGCGTACTCGAAATCACACGGGATACTGTCACAGTTAACCACACCAGCCAGAGGCAAGATGTAGTTCGGCAAGACTAATGGGATCTGCTTCGTGTTAGCCAGATCATCGCGGTGTTTTCTTCGCTTCTCAGTCACTGTTCGGCTAGAACGACATGCAGTCGATGGGGATGCTTGCAATCCGTCAGTCGACGATGCCTGTATTCCTATAGACATGAATTTCTCAACCATGAGATCGACGAGAATCTCCTCCACAGACTTCTCTAACTCATTATGTTCGTCTAACATTCACACTTGTAACTAATTAGGTCGGGTAAGAGAATAGACAAATGAGGTAATCAAACGGATGGCGAGGTCTAGAAAGCACAGTGTGATATGAAATTGATTCTCTATTAGCTCGGATATCACAATTTGCAAAAAGTGGTCTCGGCGCAACATCCGGTGAGTTAAATAACCAACGTCGTAATAGATTCTTCCAATGGGCAAGAATGCCTCAATTAATACGAATCAGTCTGTTATGGTGCAGTCCCAACAGTCCAACGACGGTCTTTTCGTCAATAACTGTGTTTCTATCCATTTCGGAGCATCATTCTAACAGTCGAGACACCTCCAACGGTCATATAGCTTCGCCGTGGCGAAGTCCCATTCTGTGTGGTTATGTTATTCCGATGAGGTTCAAGTTCTGCGAGCCTGGCTTCTACAAAGTCTTTACTGGAACTTCATGTAGTTTTTCTAACTTGGATTTCTTCTTAATGAGCTTCCTTGCTTTCTTTCCTATGATCTGAGTCTCTGGAAATCCTCTTTTCATTCTTATTCTTATCTTCTCTTAGCGTAGTAACTTCGCACTGCTGAGGGTCTTTCAAAGGGTTCAAAGGTAATACCTCTTCTCTTACTATTTCTGAGGTGGATGCACTTCTTTCTTATATGGACATGTTCTTTAAGCTTTCTTGTGTTCTTTCAACTTTGATAGCTAATTCTCTGGCCCTCTGTTGCTTCGACTAATCCTCTTGTTCTTCTATTAGTCGCACTATTTTTTTGGCTATGAAGTCCCTCAACTCTTTCTTTTTCTGTTATGTAGCTTCCTCCTCTGCTTTCCTTCTGATCTGATCCTTTTCAATCCAAATATTTCCTAACAAAAGTGAAAAGGGAGCATTGTTCTCAACAAACATTATGACTTCAAATTATTCTTCGGTCGATGTTTCATGGGAAAGCATAGGTATATTAGTAACTCTTCCACATAGGGTTATCATCTTTCCTTTAAACAAGGTTATCCTTCCCAATGAAGGTATCATAGCAGGCTTTCCCAAAATTTCCCAAGTGTTTTCTGGCATAATGTTCACTTGTGTTTCCTCATCCAAGACACAATCTATGTCGAAGTCTCCTATCCTTGTGTTGGCCCTTGGTTTTGGAAGTAAGCGTAGATTAAGGAAGAAAAGACGAAATGTGAACTATGCAGAAGACACAGTGATTGATATTGGGTCAAAGTGAGCAAAAGAGCAGATAAGACGGAGTGAAGTAAGATAAAGCAAGTCGTTGGACGAGGAGATCGAGGAAGACAGACCAACAATGAAGACAGATCATGGACAACTCAACAAACAAAAAAATCCACTGGTAGATGCTTTGGATCACCTCGCGGGAAAGAAGGAAAGACAGGCTGGTGAAGCCCTGAAAAGTGGGTCAAGTTGACCTAGGGTTTTAGACACCTATGGTTTTGGTCTCTAGGGTTTTAGACACCTAGGTTTCGGCCTAAGGCTATCGGTGAGTCATTGTAATGTATAAATAAAGGTCAAGAGGACTTGGGATGGGTTCTTCGTTGATTAGATGTGATGATGAGCGATTGTTATTATTGAGAGAGAGGTATTGTGTTGAGCGAGCATTTTGTATTGTAAGATCTTCAGTTGGGTGTGAAGATCAACCCTACAGCTGGGTGCGTAAGGAAGGGAGGAAGAGAGAAGATCTGATAGCTAAGAGAGGATATAGGGTTGTATTCTTTCACCTAATATATTATAAAGCACAGTTATGTGGACGTAGCCCTAAGGAGAGGGTGAACCACGTACATCTTGTTGTTGTGTATGATTGATGTTGTGTTCTTTTTCTTTATGATATATTGTTATTGCATTACTATGTTAGATATGATAAATAACTATGTGAAGTAGGTCTAAGATAGTAACTGATATCTATATGTTGTGTTGTTCTTGTATTGGAACCACTTTGTATTTCCTCTAGTTGTAGACATTTGTGTCCTGCAACCCCCTATTACTACTTCGGGTGAGACTGCATCTGTTTCACAGGTGTTGCCGAAAGGGTCAGTAGTTAGGGCTTGTTGGTGCGCTATTAGAGCTGAACCTTGGGTCTGCCCCGGTGCCAACACCTTGTAACTATGAACTATTTTTCTTTCAGGATCTCTAGTAAACTGACATCTCTATGATCATCCACTACCTCTTTTAACTATACTAACATAGTCTCTGATTCTTTTTCTGTATGATTCTTTGACATTTCCTTAGTCTCCTAACCTTCTTCATAGTTTTCTTGCCTCATGTTCATCTTTTCAACTTTAGCAATCATCATTGGGAAATCCTCGACCTCATGACCAATAACTTTACAACATAGACAAATAGGACCTATTCCAGTGTGTTCCTTATCAAGATGTCTCGGTCTTCTGCAACTATAACATAGTGTTAATCCTCTCTTTCTTTTAAACGATCCCCAGCCTTTCCTGTAGTGCGCACTGGGATCACAGTGATGGATCTGCAATCTGCAAAAATTATTTCTAGGTTCCTGCATCCACTTATTAGTCCAAAAATTCTTTCTATGCATAGGAATAACATATTTTTCTCTATTTCTATCAAATTTATTCAGATCAACTCTTTCTTCTATCTGGGCCCTAACATTCAGGTTAAAAAAAAAATCTATCAAACATACCTAGATTCATATTTTTGAAGCAAAACTTTCCACTTATCTTACCTTTACTAGAGCATAAAGCTTTAAGATCTTACCTATTTTCTTCAGATCAGACTTCCTTCCTTAGCACAGAGCATTGCAATTCAAGTAGAATATTGTGCACTACAGCAACAGATCTATGCAAAAAGATTTCTCTTTTCTTCAGTTCTAATATGGATTTATCCAGGAACACAATACAATACAGAAATACACATAAATGCAGAGATGCGGCGGAAGTAAAACTTCATTTTATTAACAACAAATGACTGAAATATGCTTACAGACAGAATGGAAATAAAATAGCTCGGGCTCTAGTAGCTTATCTCTGAGAAGAGATGTGGAAGCTACTGGCCTCTGAACTCTAAGTTACAATGAGGCTCAAAGGCCTATATATTATTGAGAAACAATGGAAAACCCTAAACATCCAAAACCCTAACCCTAGGAGATGAAACGCCAGAATATGGACCCTGTTGGGGTAAATTGGTACATCAATTTCCCAAGGTCGTAACTTTGGCATACTATCTTCGTTTAGTGCACATGATACATCGTTAGAAATATCTATCCGAGAACTACACTCTTGATAGTGAATATCGAGTCTAGAATGAATTCATATTCATCAGAGCATTCATGCCCAAAAAACGTTGTTTAGGGCCTAAAAACGGCTTCGGAAGTTCATGACCCAAAAAAATGCTAAAAATAGTAAATTGTGCTACAATTAAGGAAATTGAAAGAAATAATGGTGTGGGTCCCAGTGGAATAGGCGGGTGGCCACCAATATCCACCTGGATCATTCCTCCCCCCTTAGGAAGCAATGATCCCCATTGCATTGAGTTCCTCCATGAGATGAGGAAACTTCTGTTGAACTTGGTCCCTGGTGAGCCACTTGCCCTGGTGAAGGAGTTGGCCTGCTTTGACATATAGTTGGATCCTCTGTTGGCAGGTGTTCTTGATCTGTGTGTCCATAATCCGATCTGTTGTGTCTTGTTCCATGTAATCTGGGTTTAACTATGTTGGTGTGAGTTGTTCTGCCATGTCGAATGTGTCCAGTAGAGGTGGAAAGTAGGGCCGAAGGCGGTCCACATTGAACACTGGGTGCAGACCAAGGAATGGTGGAACACTGAGCTCAAATGAATTTTCCCCTATAGCCTTGGTGATGGTGCATGGCCCATATCAGAGAAGACAAATCTTGCGGTAGGGTCCAACAAGGCGCTATTTTTGCAAATGTAGCCACACTTTGTCACCCACCTGGAAGTTGTGTGGCACCCGATATTGATCATGTCGTTGCTTGTACTTAGCATTGGCTCTGTCCAGGATGTCATGAACCTGTTGGCGGATATGTTGGATGCGCTCAATGAAGTTGTTTTACTTGTCAACCTTATACTGGACATGGGCTGAATCTGCCCGAGTAGCCGCAAATGGCATGGCTACGTCAATGGGACATAGTGGTTGGAATCCCAAGCCCACCTGAAAGGGGTTGTGGTTGGTTGAGCTATGAAGAGCCCATTTGTAGCTGTGTTGTACATAGGGGAGGCTCTCATCCCATGTGTGTGGATTCTTTGAGTTGTACATGCACAGAATGTGTACGATCATCCGATTGACGACCTCTGTCTAGCCATCAGTTTGAGGATGGAAAGTTGTGGACTTGGTGAGCTTGGTGTCTAGCATCGACCAGAGGTTGGACCAAAATGTACTGAAGAACTTGTTTTCCCGATTTGAGATGATAGACTATGGGATCCCAAAGTGTAGCCACACTCGTTCAAAGAAGAGTTTAGCAGTGGCTTCTGCTGTGATATTCTTCTTGCAGGCCATCATAATGGACATCTTCGAGAATTTGTCAATGACCACAAAAACACAGTCATTTCCATGCTTAGTAGATGGAAGGACTGACATGTAATCCATGGAGATGGATTCCCAAGGTCGAATAGGGGTAGGCAGCAGAGTATAGAGGCGTTGCTTCTTGATGGTTGGTTTTGAAATGGCACAAGAAGTGCAGGAATTGATGTACTTCCTGACATCTTTTCGAAGGTTCGGCCAATAGAAATACTTTTGCAGTACTGCCACGGTTTTCTCGACCCTAAAATGCCCAACAACCCAACTGTAGTGCGCCTCCCAAATCATCTTGGCACGCTCACTTGAAGAAACACAAAGGTGTCTCAGGTAACATAGTAGGGCATCCTGGAGGTGAAAATTAAGAACTTTCTTACCCTCCAAGAGCGTATTGTATGTGTGGTCGAATTCTGGATCACTTTTGTAGAGAAGTGGCCAGTCGGAAGTCTTGTGCCCACAAGAGTTGAGCAACGTGGTTAGCACCATGATAGGTGGTCGGTTGAAGCAGTCTTCAACATTATTGGTGCTTTCTTTCTTGTACTTAATGTTCAAATGAAACCGTTGCAGGGATGTGGACCACTTCTGATGGAAATCATTCTGCAACTTCCCTTGTGTCTGTATGAACTGCAAGGGTCGGTAGTTTGTGTGGATGACTGTTTCCTTTCTCAAAATGTAATGCTTCCATTGTCAGCAAGCCTGCACAATGGAATAAATTTCTTTTTCATAAGTGGGATACTTCCAGACTGTGTCGAAAACTATCTCACTGTGATATGCCACTAGATTCCCATGTTGAGTAAGGACTGCCCCAATAGCATAGTCAGAGGCATCTGTCTCAATCTCAAATGGTTGTTGCAAATCTGGTAATGTGAGCACTGGTGCAGAGTAGAGGTGATGCTTCAAATATTTGAACGCCTTCTCTTGAGATTCAAACCAAAAGAATTTTTCTTTCTCTCCTCCCTTGGTGACTTGACTCAAGGGCCAAGTGATATGAGAGAATCCCAACATGAACCTGCGGTAGAAATTGGCAAGACCCAAAAAGTTGCGGAGCTCTGTTAGGGTGGTTGGGGCTGGCCAATCCCGAATGACTTAGATCTTGGTTGGATCCACATGCACCCCCCACTCATCAATAATGTATCCCAAATACTGAACCTGGGTCATGCCAAAAGTGAACTTCTCCAAATTAGCACACAACTTGTGTTTCCGCAATGTTTGAAGGATTTGTCGGATGTGGTGGAGGTTCTCTTCCCAAGTCTGGATGAAGATTAGAATGTCATCCAAGTACACCACTAAAAATTAGTTGGTGAATGGTCGCAAGATGTCATCCATTAGTCTTATGAAGGTTGCAGGGGCATTCGTCAACCCGAAAGGCATGACCAGCCATTCGAAAAGGCCCTCCTTAGATTTGAAGGCAATCTTCCACATATCAAAGGGTTCGATTGGTACCTGGTGATACTCAGACTTCAAGTCAATCTTGCTGAAATATTTCGCCCCCTTGATTTGGTATAGAAGGTCATCAATCTGTGGGATCGGGTACCTATTCTGGATAGTGATCTTGTTTAGTGCCCGATAATCAATGCAGAGTCTCCGAGTCCCATCCTTCTTCTACACCAGCATGATCGGGCTCCCACAGGGCGATGAACTCAGCTAATTGTGACCTTTCAACAACAACTATTGAATCTGCCTCTTTATTTTTTCATTCTCCAGAACAGAGCGTCGATAGATTGGTCCATTGGGCAGCAGCACAACTGGGGTCAGATCGATGGGGTGCTTGACCTAACAGTGTAGAGGCACCCCTGCGGGGGAGTTGAAGATGTTCTCGTACACCTCCACAACCTTATCCATTTGTTGTTGTCATGTAGAGGGGCCCTGTATGGAGGTCGTGGCCAGAGTCTTCTTCTTTCCCTGAGGGAAGATCATCAGGAAAACAAATTTTCTGGTTTTGGCAATGAGCTTACTGCATTGTTTTGCAGTAACCAAAGAGATGGTTGTAGGCGGTGCTATTTATGGTATCCTGTACAGCTTATTTCCCAAAGTAATAATAACAGCACGAGGCCTAGACTCATACACAGCATGTCGCTTCCACAAGTATGGTTGGCCTAATAATACATCAGAAATATCAAGAGTAGCAATGTCACATAATACCTCATCGATGAAGGGCTTGATGTTGTAGGCAAGGGGTAATTGTTGGTTGACGCAAAGTCTCGTCCTTGGTGCAGCCACCCGATGGTTTATGGTTTTGGGTGTGTTGTGGGCGACAAGCCCAGTCATTTCACGACCTCTACTGAGATGAGGTTCTTCTGCCTCCCACTGTCGACAATGAACTGCAACGGGGAACCCTTTACCCACATCTGGGAATGGAAGAGGCGTTTTGCCTCCTCTGGATCTTCCAGTTCCTTCTTTTGGATATTCGTGGTGGCAATGGTGGTGTTGGTCTTCGCATCGATAATCTGCATCCCCCTGTCATTCCCCTTGTCGGGTTCTAATTAAGAGTCAGAGCCTGCATCCGATTCAAAATCCTTTAACTCGGCTACCAGTGACTGCTTGGCCCGACACTCACTTTTGTTGTGAGTGGAGCTCTTATGGAACTCACACCACTTCCTCATGTCCTTTTTTGGCTTCATGGTGTTGTTATTTGCTTGCGGCTTTGGCGGGTTGTCCTGGGTCGCCCTGCCTTGGCTTTATCCTTTGTTCGGCGGTTTGGGGGTACCTTTCCCTTACTTCTGATTCGCAGACCCAAAGTATCTCTTCTTTTGTTTGAACTTTTGCTCAATATTGGTAGCATATTGGTATGTTGCACCAAGCAAGGAGATGTCGAGGAACTCCATTTCCTCCTGAATGTATCTATGACGACAACTTTGGTACTTTAACCCCAAATGCTTCTTCGAATCTTTGATACCCAACTTTGTGTGTAGGGTATGGAACATATTCGTCAGCTCATGCACATATTGGTCCCTTTGTTGTCGCAGCGTAGTCCATTGTATGTATTTGTCCTCATATCTACCCATGGAATAATATTGTTCCTTGATGGCGTCTCAAAAATAATTCCAAGTGGGTGTGACCGAGAACAGAGAGGGTTCCCCCTCGCACTGTTTCTCCCAGTAGGTTTCCCACCAATCCTTGACATGGGGGGGGCTTTGAGTGCAAAAATAATCCTTTCTCGGTCGGAAAATTCATGAACCGAGAAATATCCTTCTAAAAAATTCAACCATCTATCAATGACATCTGCATCTATTTGGCCCTCAAATATGGGAATGTCAAATTTTACTTGTACCTTAAAAGGAGTGGTGCCTCCAAAGTGGTTTTTGGATGTAGATGCACTGCCAGTGGGCAGTCATTGAAGGATCTGGGCGAAGTTGTCCATCATCGTGTTCCTTTGTTTCTCGAGGACCTCCTCGAGCAATAATTTGACTGGATCTCCTACTCCCTCATCTTTCTTTCTTCCCCCATGGGCGGTCGTCAGGGTTTGCGAGGTTGATCTTGCAATGGTTTAACCAGATCGAGCCCTAACTCCTTATAACCCAACCTTGTTGGGGACATGCAAAGAAGGATTGAGAAAGAGAAGACTGCTCTGATACAACTGATCTGGATTTATGCAGGAACACAATGAAATACAGAAATACACATAAACACAGAGATGCAGTGGAAGTAAAATTTCATTTCATTAACAAGAAATGACTGAAATATGCTTATAGACAAAATGGAAATAAAATAGCTCGAGCATTGTTAGCTTATCTCTAAGAAGAGATGTAGCGGCTACTGGTGTTAATGTTTATGCCATTATTACAGTTCTTTGCATTTCATTAGATAAGAGCATAATAAGAACAAGATCACTGAGAAATACGCATTCACAAGAGACACAGCATTTATCCTGGGAAACCCTCTAGGGAAAGAAAACCCAGCAAAAACTTCTTTATCATAAATGGCTTATACAATGTTAAGGAGATAACTCAACCAATACAGAAAGTCCTCCCCAAGAGATGCGCCATCCTTCTTCTCCTCTCTCCAACTTCCAATTGCAGCTTGCCTCATAAGATAATGAGTAAGTGAAGTGTGTGTCTAAGAAGTGAGGTGCTAGCCTCTTATTTATATCAATCTGGCACATGTGAAGAGTCACCATCTGGTAGGGCCGACCTCTCACTCTGGGTGGGTAAACCCACCTTTAATT
>JZKD02S0951792.1:212374-222744 GCA_000966675.3 Picea glauca
GATTTTCTTCGTAAGTTTGTAACTCATTCACAATAGACCCTCCATGTCATTCACGTAGAATACAGGGCTTACCTCCAGAAAATCTGGAAGGTTCTCAACCCCTGCCTGGGTCTTCGCATTATATGCAGACAGCTTATGGTCCCACTAGTTTGTCGATGGGACTCCCCCCCCCAAAGCCACCAATACCCGCATGTGAATCGACAATTGCCCTTCTTAGCCACTTTGGACCTCCTGGATCTGTCAAGGATTTTAAATGATCCAATCCGTCACTCTCCCCAATGGCCCGCTATACCAGCCAAGCTACCATCTAACATCCCTAAATTCAATGGAAAAATGGGAGAGGACCCAAACAATCACGTCATGACTTTTCACCTTTGGTGCTCATCCAACTCCTTGATGGATGACTCTATACGTTTATGTCTTTTTCAAAGAACTCTCATAGGTTCTGCTGCGAAGTGGTATATAGAATTACCACGAGGTTTCTTCGCCAACTTCAACACCCTAGCTATGGATTTCCTCACCCACTACCAATTACCGATCCGTTATGAAACGAGGACCCAGATTTTGAGTTCTTTCAAAAAAAACAAAGCTACTCATATATCCGATCACATTCATGAGTGGCGACGGAGACAACGTCTCATCAAACTCAAACTTCTCGATCAATTGCTGGCAGAGTGGTTCACCAAATCATTTGTGAACGACATCGATCGTGACATCGCCATGGGTGAAGTTGTCACAGAAGAACAAGTCATAAGTCGTGCTCAATACCTCGACCTCGTTTACTCACAAACAGGTACTCTTTACGACTTACTCTCTGATGCACCTCGTCCTTCCACTACTGCCACTTCAACTACTCTAGCTGCTTCTCATGCAGCAGACGGTGTGATTGGCACTTTCCATGCCCAACCACATTCCGCCTCAAGCAACAACCCCAAACCCATTTCTTCTAATGTTCAAAATTCTCTGTCTCCTACCCCTCCCACCGACGAGACTTCTGAGGTAAATGTTGTCCAATCTACCCCAGCCGGTAAAAACAAATCCAGAAAGGGAAAGGGTAAGAATAAGGAGGAAAAAAATACTTCGCAAGCAAAGAGAACCAAAGCTCCACCACTTGACAATAGGGATAAGCGCAAACCTCGATACCCTTGTCTTATCTGTGGTGATGATCACTACACGAAGGATTGTCCACGACGCGTTGAGGTTACTAAGTTCCTTCAAGGGCCCCCGAAACCACCCACTCCAGTCATTTTGTCCCAACCCTTCCCCTCTCAACAACAGGCCCAATTGGTCATTCATGACCAACCTTCCCCTTCCACTACATCCTATGTATTAATGTGTATTGGTGATTCAAAGAAGAATGACATCGCACTTACCACTCGAGCCAAAGATTATTCTCCCTCTAAAGAAAAGGTTGAAGATATACCGCCTTCATTGGTCCAACCATCTCCCATGACTCCACCTACCAACGGTCTTCTTCATCTCGAATGACCGAGCCTCGACACAGTTCTTCGCCCTCCTCCAAAGGGTGTTGTTCGAAAATCGGCTTTCAATCCTTAGGCTCGTGTTGCCCAGAACTACAGCATTGTTGAAGATCTAGCCCAAGCACCTTCCGTGATGTCAGCCCTCGAAGTCCTTCAAAGTTGTCCCACACAACGGAAGGCACTGCTGAAATCTATCGGTGGAATTGACCCGACGGACACAAATTTAATAATTTTTGACTTGGAAGATATTCCAAGGTTACCCCATCAACTCACATTCCAAATCCAAGTGATTGTCTCCAAAAAAAACATTTGTAGAACCGTTATCGACGAGGGTGCCTCGACATGTGTAATGTCTATTACCTGCTAGAAAGCCATCGGCTCTCCCTCTTTGACTGAATCCCATAACACACTCAAAGCCTTCAATGGCTCTGGTTTTAAGCCTTACGGTGTCCTTCCTTCGTTGCCAATCATGCTAGAAGGAAAAATGGTCCAAGTCGAAGTGGAAGTCTTTGACGCTCCTCTCGATTACAATCTTTTGCTTGGTCGTAGCTGGATCGATTCCATGCGCGCAGTTGTGTCAACTCTTTTTCGTGTTGTACATTTCCCACGTCAAGGAAAGTTAATCATTGTCGACCAATTAGCCTTCTTTAACTTGGATACGCATACTAGAAACATACCGTTCATCGCCAAAACCCCACCAGGTTACGAGAACATCGGTGTAGGCCTTCTCAAAGTCTCTTTGTTAATGGGTACTTTCTCCATTCCACCACCCGATGTTCCACACTCGTTTTTCGCTTCAATCAACATGATCTCCACCTCGATTCACGGAACCCCTGCATCTCACGACCCATGGATGGTACCCGACCCTGGCGATCATTTTCGTTACGACGATGAAATGCCTTTAAGTCCGGTCAAATCCGCCTATCAGGCCATTCAATCGGCAACCCCTTCTACCCCCTCTCTTGGTGAGTTATCTCCAGATCCTTTCTGCATCATTTTTCCCATGGACGAGATGATTATGTATGTCATGGAAAACACCCCTTGGAACGATGGACATCACCGTTCCATCCTCTTCCTGGAAAAACACACCATCGAGAGATACCAACGGATTTCGACCCCGTCGACCATTGTCGTCATTTCAACCATTCCCGAGTCCATACACGATGTGTTTTCCGAAAGAAACTTAAGAAATATCTCACCCACTATTCCCCTCGACATATCCATCACACCTGGAATTGTCAAAAATGTGCATATCGGAGCTTTGTGTTCCCCTGATGAAATCGTCACCTACAAGTCATTTTTCAAAGAATTTCATGACGTCTTCGCCTGGAGCTATGAAGAAATGTCGGTTATCGACCCCGACATTGTGATACATGAGATCAAGACATACCCAGACACTAAACTCGTCCGACAATGCCTTCATCCAGTTCACCCACGTAAAGTAGCTGCTATCAAGCTTGAAGTCGAGAAACTTCTCAAAGTCGGATTTATTTACCCGGTGGCCCTCATTGACTGGGTTTCCAATCTTATCCCGGTCAACAAGAAACAAGGCATAATCCACGTATGCGTTGATTATAGGGATATTAACAAAGCTTGTCCTAAAGACAACTTTCCTACCCCCTTCGTCGATCAGATTGTCGACGATTGCACCGGAAGCGAAATCTTCTCTCTGATGGATGGCTTCTCCGGATATAATCAAATCAATATTGTTCCCGAGGATCAACACAAAACTGTTTTCATTTGTCCTTGGGGCACTTTCGCCTATCGGAAACTTCCTTTCGGTCTAAAGAACATTGGCGCAACTTTTCAGCGCGTTGTGTCTTATGTCTTCCATGATATCAAGCACATCGTGCAACCATATCTTGATGACTTACCCGCTCATTCCATGCGTTGGGTCGATCATCCAATCCACCTCCGAGCCATTTTCCTCCACTGTCGGTTTTACCATATACGCTTGAATCCTCACAAATGTGTTTTCTCCGTAGAATCCGGCCGACTTCTAGGCTTTATTGTTTCACATCAAGGGATCAGGGTCGATTCTTTAAAGGTCGAGGAGATTATCAATCTCCCTCCTCCTTCTACACTTCACCAGTTACAAAGTTTGCAAGGGAAAGAAAACTGTCTTCATCGTTTCATCCCAAACTACGCCGAGATAACTCTTGGATTTATGCGACTACTCAAAAAGGGGTATGAGTTCATATGGGATACCATCGCAAACAACGCCTTCGAAGCTTTGAAACTATCCCTGACACGTGCTCCGCTTCTCTTCGCCCCTGATTACACTCGCGATTATTTCCTCTACCTCGCAGCCTCGGATTACACCATCGCTATGCTTCTCGTCCAAGAGGATGATTCTCATGACGAACATGTTATCTATTACTTGAGTCGAAGTCTAATGCCTACCGAAACCAAGTATTTACATGTTGAAAAACTGGCATTGGCAGTCGTCCAAGCAGTTCAATGTTTCTGGCACTATATCCTCTCTCGCAAGACTACGGTAATTTCTAACTGCAACCCTATGCAACACATTCTCACACGTCAATTGCTAAGGGGAAAATACTCCAAATGGATCATGATACTCTAGGAGTTTGACTTGGAATTCGAATGAGCTAAGTCCAAGAAGTCCTTAGTGTTTGTTGAGTTGATATGCGACTTTCCCTACTCTGAAATGGAAAATGTAGAAGCCGATTCATTACTTAATGAATCCATTTTCCTAATTAGTTTCGATGATCTTTGGTATGGCAATATCATCATATATCTCCAAACCCAGACTTTTCGACCCAATTTGTCTAATACTGACCGGCATCGAATACGCTACCAAGCCCGTCAATATATTATCCTCAGGGATACTCTTTATCGTCGTGGTATTGACTCAGTTTTTCGACGCTACCTCACGTTCGACGAAGCCGAGAAAGCCTTAAATGACTGTCATTTTGGAGCCTGTGGTGGTCATATGTTTGGGTATGCTACTGTCCATAAGATCTTACGAGCAGGGTATTTTTGGCCTTCTTTATTTAACGATTGCATAATCGTCGTCCAAAAATGCCACGCTTGTCAGACCTATAATCATAAGATACGATCATATCCTGCTCCTCTTCACCCTGTGGTCTCCGTTGGTCCCTTTGCAAAATGGGGTATCGATTTCATGACATGTCCCCCCCACTCAGCCGGGGGGCATGGATACATTATTATAGCCGTAGATTATTTTACGAAATGGGCTGAGGCGATGCCGGCATTTGACAATACTGGAAAGACCGCAGCATTATTCATTTTCAATCACATCATAACTCATTTTGGTGTTCCTCAAGCTATCGTCACTGATCACGGTAACCACTTTAGAAACTTCATGATGTTCGAACTCACTGAAAAGTTGGGTCTTCGGCATGAAAACTCAACGCCCTATTACCCACAAGCCAACGACCAAGTCGAAGCGATTAACAAAGTTCTCATAACCATGCTTCGACGAATGATAGGGATTCACAAAACAAGTTGGCACACAATGTTGTTTTCAGCATTGTGGGCTTANGATTTTCTTCGTAAGTTTGTAACTCATTCACAATAGACCCTCCATGTCATTCACGTAGAATACAGGGCTTACCTCCAGAAAATCTGGAAGGTTCTCAACCCCTGCCTGGGTCTTCGCATTATATGCAGACAGCTTATGGTCCCACTAGTTTGTCGATGGGACTCCCCCCCCCAAAGCCACCAATACCCGCATGTGAATCGACAATTGCCCTTCTTAGCCACTTTGGACCTCCTGGATCTGTCAAGGATTTTAAATGATCCAATCCGTCACTCTCCCCAATGGCCCGCTATACCAGCCAAGCTACCATCTAACATCCCTAAATTCAATGGAAAAATGGGAGAGGACCCAAACAATCACGTCATGACTTTTCACCTTTGGTGCTCATCCAACTCCTTGATGGATGACTCTATACGTTTATGTCTTTTTCAAAGAACTCTCATAGGTTCTGCTGCGAAGTGGTATATAGAATTACCACGAGGTTTCTTCGCCAACTTCAACACCCTAGCTATGGATTTCCTCACCCACTACCAATTACCGATCCGTTATGAAACGAGGACCCAGATTTTGAGTTCTTTCAAAAAAAACAAAGCTACTCATATATCCGATCACATTCATGAGTGGCGACGGAGACAACGTCTCATCAAACTCAAACTTCTCGATCAATTGCTGGCAGAGTGGTTCACCAAATCATTTGTGAACGACATCGATCGTGACATCGCCATGGGTGAAGTTGTCACAGAAGAACAAGTCATAAGTCGTGCTCAAT
Source organism: Picea glauca (assembly GCA_000966675.3). Lineage (NCBI taxonomy): Eukaryota > Viridiplantae > Streptophyta > Pinopsida > Pinales > Pinaceae > Picea > Picea glauca. The sequence continues at coordinate 218,148 of JZKD02S0951792.1, forward strand.
ACCTCGACCTCGTTTACTCACAAACAGGTACTCTTTACGACTTACTCTCTGATGCACCTCGTCCTTCCACTACTGCCACTTCAACTACTCTAGCTGCTTCTCATGCAGCAGACGGTGTGATTGGCACTTTCCATGCCCAACCACATTCCGCCTCAAGCAACAACCCCAAACCCATTTCTTCTAATGTTCAAAATTCTCTGTCTCCTACCCCTCCCACCGACGAGACTTCTGAGGTAAATGTTGTCCAATCTACCCCAGCCGGTAAAAACAAATCCAGAAAGGGAAAGGGTAAGAATAAGGAGGAAAAAAATACTTCGCAAGCAAAGAGAACCAAAGCTCCACCACTTGACAATAGGGATAAGCGCAAACCTCGATACCCTTGTCTTATCTGTGGTGATGATCACTACACGAAGGATTGTCCACGACGCGTTGAGGTTACTAAGTTCCTTCAAGGGCCCCCGAAACCACCCACTCCAGTCATTTTGTCCCAACCCTTCCCCTCTCAACAACAGGCCCAATTGGTCATTCATGACCAACCTTCCCCTTCCACTACATCCTATGTATTAATGTGTAYTGGTGATTCAAAGAAGAATGACATCGCACTTACCACTCGAGCCAAAGATTATTCTCCCTCTAAAGAAAAGGTTGAAGATATACCGCCTTCATTGGTCCAACCATCTCCCATGACTCCACCTACCAACGGTCTTCTTCATCTCGAACGACCGAGCCTCGACACAGTTCTTCGCCCTCCTCCAAAGGGCGTTGTTCGAAAATCGGCTTTCAATCCTTAGACTCGTGCTGCCCAGAACTACAGCACTGTTGAAGATCTAGCCCAAGCACCTTCCGCGATGTCAGCCCTCGAAGTCTTTCAAAGTTGTCCCACACAACGGAAGGCACTGCTGAAATCTATCGGTGGAATTGACCCGACGGACACGAATTTAATAATTTTTGACTTGGAAGATATTCCAAGGTTACCCCCTCAACTCACATTCCAAATCCAAGTGATTGTCTCCGAAAAAAACATTTGTAGAACCGTTATCGACGAGGGTGCCTCGACATGTGTAATGTCTATTACCTGCTAGAAATCCATCAGCTCTCCCTCTTTGACTGAATCCCATAACACACTCAAAGCCTTCAATGGCTCTGGTTTTAAGCCTTACGGTGTCCTTCCTTCGTTGCCAATCATGCTAGAAGGAAAAATGGTCCAAGTCGAAGTGGAAGTCTTTGACGCTCCTCTCGATTACAATCTTTTGCTTGGCCGTAGCTGGATCGATTACATGCGCGCAGTTGTGTCAACTCTTTTTCGTGTTGTACGTTTCCCACGTCAAGGAAAGTTAATCATTGTCGACCAATTAGCCTTCTTTAACTTGGATATGCATACTAGCAACATATCGTTCATCGCCAAAACCCCACCAAGTTACGAGAACATCGGTGTAGGTCTTCTCAAAGTCTCTTTGTTAATGGGTACTTTCTCCATTCCACCACCCGATGTTCCACACTCGTTTTTCGCTTCAATCAACATGATCTCCACCTCGATTCACGGAACCCCTGCATCTCACGACCCATGGATGGTACCCAACCCCGACGAGCATTTTCATTACGACGATGAAATGCCTTTAAGTCCGGTCAAATCCGTCTATCAGGCCATTCAATCGGCAACCCCTTCTACCCCCTCCCTTTGTGAGTTATCTCCAGATCCTTTCCGCATCATTTTTCCCATGGACGAGATGATTATGTATGTCATGGAAAACACCCCTTGGAACGATGGACATCACCGTTCCATCCTCTTCCTGGAAAACCACACCATCGAGAGCTACCAACGGATCTCGACCCCGTCGACCGTTGTCGTCATTTCAACCATTCCCGAGTCCATACATGATGTGTTTTCTGAAAGAAACTTAAGCAATATCTCACCCATTATTCCCCTCGACATATCCATCACACCTGGAATTGTCAAAAATGTGCATATCGGAGCTTCGTGTTCCCCTGATGAAATCATCACCTACAAGTCATTTTTCAAAGAATTTCATGACGTCTTCGCCTGGAGCTATGAAGAAATGTCGGGTATCGACCCCGACATTGTGATACATGAGATCAAGACATACCCAGACACTAAACCCGTTCGACAATGCCTTCATCCATTTCACCCACGTAAAGTAACTGTTATCAAGCTTGAAGTCGAGAAACTTCTCAAAGTCGGATTTATTTACCCGGTGGCCCTCATTGACTGGGTTTCCAATCTTATCCCGATCAACAAGAAACAAGGCATAATCCACGTATGCGTTGATTATAGGGATATTAACAAAGCTTGTCCTAAAGACAACTTTCCTACCCCCTTCGTCGATCAGATTGTCGACGATTGCACTAGAAGCGAAATCTTCTCTCTGATGGATGGCTTCTCCGGATATAATCAAATCAATATTGTTCCCGAGGATCAACACAAAACCCTTTCATTTGTCCTTGGGGCACTTTCGCCTATCGGAAACGTCCTTTCGGTCTAAAGAACATTGGCGCAACTTTTCAGCGTGTTGTGTCTTATGTCTTCCATGATATCAAGCACATCGTGCAACCATATCTTGATGACTTACCCGCTCATTCCATGCACTGGGTCGATCATCCAATCCACCTCCGAGCCATTTTCCTCCACTGTCGGTTTTACCATATACGCTTGAATCCTCACAAATGTGTTTTCTCTGTAGAATCCGGCCGACTTCTAGGCTTTATTGTTTCACATCAAGGGATCAGGGTCGATTCTTTAAAGGTCGAGGAGATTATCAATCTCCCTCCTCCTTCTACACTTCACCAGTTACAAAGTTTGCAAGGGAAAGAAAACTGTCTTCATCGTTTCATCCCAAACTACGCCGAGATAACTCTTGGATTTATGCGACTACTCAAAAAGGGGTATGAGTTCATATGGGATACCATCGCAAACAACGCCTTCGAAGCTTTGAAACTATCCCTGACACGTGCTCCGCTTCTCTTCGCCCCTGATTACACTCGCGATTATTTCCTCTACCTCGCAGCCTCGGATTACACCATCGCTATGCTTCTCGTCCAAGAGGATGATTCTCATGACGAACATGTTATCTATTACTTGAGTCGAAGTCTAATGCCTACCGAAACCAAGTATTTACATGTTGAAAAACTGGCATTGGCAGTCGTCCAAGCAGTTCAATGTTTCTGGCACTATATCCTCTCTCGCAAGACTACGGTAATTTCTAACTGCAACCCTATGCAACACATTCTCACACGTCAATTGCTAAGGGGAAAATACTCCAAATGGATCATGATACTCTAGGAGTTTGACTTGGAATTCGAATGAGCTAAGTCCAAGAAGTCCTTAGTGTTTGTTGAGTTGATATGCGACTTTCCCTACTCTGAAATGGAAAATGTAGAAGCCGATTCATTACTTAATGAATCCATTTTCCTAATTAGTTTCGATGATCTTTGGTATGGCAATATCATCATATATCTCCAAACCCAGACTTTTCGACCCAATTTGTCTAATACTGACCGGCATCGAATACGCTACCAAGCCCGTCAATATATTATCCTCAGGGATACTCTTTATCGTCGTGGTATTGACTCAGTTTTTCGACGCTACCTCACGTTCGACGAAGCCGAGAAAGCCTTAAATGACTGTCATTTTGGAGCCTGTGGTGGTCATATGTTTGGGTATGCTACTGTCCATAAGATCTTACGAGCAGGGTATTTTTGGCCTTCTTTATTTAACGATTGCATAATCGTCGTCCAAAAATGCCACGCTTGTCAGACCTATAATCATAAGATACGATCATATCCTGCTCCTCTTCACCCTGTGGTCTCCGTTGGTCCCTTTGCAAAATGGGGTATCGATTTCATGACATGTCCCCCCCACTCAGCCGGGGGGCATGGATACATTATTATAGCCGTAGATTATTTTACGAAATGGGCTGAGGCGATGCCGGCATTTGACAATACTGGAAAGACCGCAGCATTATTCATTTTCAATCACATCATAACTCATTTTGGTGTTCCTCAAGCTATCGTCACTGATCACGGTAACCACTTTAGAAACTTCATGATGTTCGAACTCACTGAAAAGTTGGGTCTTCGGCATGAAAACTCAACGCCCTATTACCCACAAGCCAACGACCAAGTCGAAGCGATTAACAAAGTTCTCATAACCATGCTTCGACGAATGATAGGGATTCACAAAACAAGTTGGCACACAATGTTGTTTTCAGCATTGTGGGCTTACCGGATGTCTGTTAAGTCCGCTACTGGGTTTACACATTTCTGGTTAGTCTATGGTCTAGAAGCCATCCTCATGATTGAATGTGAGATACCCTCCTTAAAACTAGCCGTCGAACTCCTACCAAACACTTCTACAGAGGAAGAATGTATGTTGTATCTCATGCGATTAGACGAAACTCGACGCAATGCTACCCTAGTCATAGAAGCCCAGAAGAAACGTGTCAAGGCCCAATACGACAAACATGTCAAGCCCCACATTTTCTCTGAATGGGATATGGTTCTCATTTACGAACAAGATCGAGATATGCTAGGAGCTGGAAAATTCGAAGCCATGTGGCGAGGTCCTTATATCGTTAGACGA
>JZKD02S0951793.1:0-13768 GCA_000966675.3 Picea glauca
CCTATCTCTATATTGTTTTCCATATTTTCCTTTTTTCCTCCTCATCCAGTTCTCTAGTGGATCTCCATCGTGAAATGGCATGAAGGAAAAGTGGAAATCAAAACCTCTATCAATCTAGTCCAAGCCCATCCTCCTCATGTGATCTGCATACAATCATGACATGTATATAGAATCTCTCAAACATTGAAGGGAATTTGGCTTTACTCTCCTAAGTGTGGGAATAAACTCCTACCTACTCTAGCACCACTGTAGAATTCTATCTTTGAGGACCCTAATGGTTCATGATATTTTCCCATCACTTCTTGTATTTTCCCCTAAGTACTAGGACTATCTCTAAATATGAGGTCAAATGTGCATGGCTTTTTATAATGTCTCTCAACCTAGGGGCTTCAGACCCACCCACAAGTTGATCTCTATCTTTGAATCCCTATACCTTTGGGCTTCTATGGCCCCACTCTCTTTATTTTGCATCCATGAATAGAATTATCTTAGCTAAACATCCCCCACATAAGGGTTTGGAAACCAATTCATAACCTAATGTACAAAATAACTATGTAAATAAAACTCATACATGTTTTTTTCCTTTTTCATGGAATATACGATACACTTTGGTGAAGTCCTTATGTGTGTCCATCTAATAAGGAAAATTGTTGGCAATCTTATGAAACTTAAATTTACACCACTTCTCTTTGAGATATAGGGTGCAAGTACTCACAAGAGGCCTATAGGATAACATTTCTTCCACAATCTATGTTGTTTTGGAAATATAGCTCTTGAAAACAACATTTTTCTCAATCATACTTTTTTCTTCCTTGTGTTTTTCTAAGTCTTCCCTAAGAATCAAATTCTACTCTTCTAGGTTCTTAACAATATCCATATTCTTCATTTTCAAATCATATATTTCTCTTGGAGGCTTGAAATCACCTATTCATGCTCCTATAGGGGAATGGTGGCCCCCTTGTTTAGGTCTACTAAGGCCTTCCCCTTCCCAATCCCTACGTGTGCTTCCTTCAACTGAGCCAAAAGTTCATATGTACTAGTTTCTACCTTGAAAATCTCAATGCTAGTAGTTCCTTGAGTATCCTCCATGTATGGAGTGGGGTTGAGTGTATCTCTACTTGCAATTTTTTTTTTTTCCTTGATTTTATGTGATTAGTTTCCCTAGCCTCTTCTTCAATATAGTGGAGGATTGAATGAGAAGAATCCCCTATCTCTATTAGAGTATCAATAACTTCCTTAATCACATTCTCTACCCCTATACTTTTTTTTTCTTTCCTCTTTTTCTTCTTTCTTGTTTCCACTCTATCTTCATTTCTTTTCCCCCTCATTACTTCTGCAATATTAGCATCTTCTCCTTTCATAGATTCCAAGGTTGTGAATTCTCCAACATCCATTTCTAAAATCCTAGCCGAAGGGAGAATGTGATCTTTATTGGTTATCCCATCACATACAATCAATTTGGTAAGTCCATGATGGCATAGAGCTATGGATTTCCATCCCTGCACATTTTTTCTCGTTTCCTTGAGGAACTACAGAAGGAAGTAGGAAATGCTTAAGTTCTCCTTAGACACATTGTAGGAATACCTCAATTGTTTCAATAATATGAAATGATAAGCATAGATGATGTTGTTCCTCCTATCATAGGTGGTGCACCACATTATGTGGAGAGATACTTCATTTCAAGGTGCTGGGAGGATACTCCTCTTGACCCATTGTTTAACATCCTCCAACCCTCAAATTGGCCTCTTGTAACATTTCTACTAAATATTGAGCAAACTCCACAACTATGGTGTCATCAAACCCCTAGAGCCTAGAACAATACTCCAGACATTGTTCTTTTATGCTTGGTTATACAATTATTTTGTCTACTCCTTTTTCATTGTTGCTCTATAAAATTGTAACAAAGAAGTTGTATTTGCATGTTGACTTTATGTACTTTGTGTTTATAGCATTCCAACTGTGGATATTGTTTTACTCAAGGAGCCAATATGCTTGGAAAGTTTTCCACTTTCACTATTTTCTTCTTGAATTAACTCCTAATATATGCTCCATATCAAGTTATATTTTCTCTCCCTAATTCTTGTTGTAACTTTAGATTTGTATCTTCAAAATCAAGGGTTTTTGCATATTATGTATCCTCTTGGGTTTAAATATGTCTTTATTTATGTGTTATCTAAATTTCTTGCTCAGTGTTGATTTATGCAAAACTTGGAAAGTTTTTCCATGGACTATAAACCTAATATCAAGGTAGAGTTTGAATATGCATATTTGTGAGATAACCACATAATTTACCTTGAGAATAATCCCCTAAGTTAACTATGCAACAATTTTTTATTGTGTGTTCCTACAATGCATCCTCCTCTTGAGCTGTGAGAGTGCTATAAGTTCTTTTGGGCTATTTCTCCTTTATTTCGGTCCTTTTGGAATATTGAAATCAAATTGATGTCTTCAAGAGATGGTTGGATAAAAATCATAGAGTCGATCTATTTTTTCATTTATTTTTCTTCTATTTTTTCCCAAAATAGGACTACCATTGCTGGTTTTCACCTCTTTTCTACTTCATAGTGCCTAACGATGTTTTCACTAGGAATACATTTTTATTTTTCTACAACACAAGGATTTCCATTTATGGTTTTCAGGCCATGATTTGTCCTAGAGCACAATTTCTAGTTTTTACCTTGGAATGCTATTTTATTTTATTTATTTGTTTTTTTTTTATGTTTTTTCATTCAATATGGTTTAGAAATTTGTCCCAATTTGAAGGTGGTGACACTTTCAATCAAAATTGGTTGTTTTTGTGGCGGGGTAGTGAATTCCCCTTTTGACAAAGACATCTTGTATAATTTGATCTTTTCTTCATTGACCAATAGAGGTATCTTTTCTTCATCAACTATCCTTATCTTCATTGATCCCTTGTCATAGCAAGTGTTTATTTCATATGGTCCCAAACCCCTGGTTCTCAACTTGCCTTTAAAATCCTTAAACCTTGAATCATATAGCAAAGCCTAGTTTCCTTCTTTTGAGTTCTTCTTCTAGATGAATCTATCATGCCACTTTCTTGGACCTTTTTTATTGAAGATTTTCTTTGTGAAACAAGGCCTTGTACCTTATTTTATCTAAATAATTAAGTTGATTTGTAAGGTTCTAATTTCAAACTCGATGGGTAGCATGATTGTCTTCCCATAAACAAGCTCATAGACAAGCTCATAGGGCGTGAATCCTATGATTCTCTTGTTGATGTTTGGGAAACATCGGAAAGACATTCTCCTAGATTAATAAGTAGTTATATAATATATATAATGAATAAGTAGTTATTTATTATCCAAGGGACACATCCTTTCATTGATGGTCACCATATGTTCTCTATATATGGAACACTCATCATTGTAATAACACATCGATATCTCATATCATCTCATAAGAAAAATCAACATGGTAGCAGAGATGGACTAGGCTTGACTCCTTCATGGGAGGGCCCAGGGACATACAAAAAGGAAAGTAAATGGTTTGTTTCAAGTTCCAATGGGAATCAATACTGTGAGGAAATTCAAGGTAGAGATTCACTTCCAAATCATAGAAATAGTTCAGATGATTTGGAATTTATTCACGCAAATATTCAATATAATGACTTAAATAAATAGTTATTCAAATCAATCAAAACATATACTTAAACTCAATAAAATAGATTCAATATAAAATCTACTATCATATTGAAGAAATCGTTCTTTCAATTAAACAGTAATTAAAACAAAAATATATATATATATTATAATTAAATGATAAATAGTTATCATTAACTACAATCAAATTTCCATGAATCTATAATCGAATTCTGATTAAAATATATTCCTCTCTGTAAAGATAGCTTTAAGAAATTAAAGATTCAAATCAAAACTGAATTAACAAGAAGAAGTAACAACAAATTTGCAAATCATACATTAGTGCAAGTGAATGCATTTTTTTTAATTAACTTCAAATAAATATGTTCTTACACAGTCCTCTAGAATCCCACAGAAAGAGAATCCCTCGAATACAACAGTGTAATCAAGTGCTTCTTTCTCTGCAGAATTACTTCCCCCAGTTTAAAATATGGAACCCCTTACACTCATGAATAATTACAGTTTTATACATTCATTTTCCTATAGGTTGAATCCCCCTTTATTCAACCAAAACTTGCTCCTCAATCAGCTACAAAATTCAGAACAAAATTAGCTACAAAACTTGCAAAATGTTAATTATGGACATAATCCACCCAAAAAAAAACATTATATCTCCCAAACAGTTCCATATCTTCGAAAATAATCTTGGGATAAGGTAACTAGCCTTGTTTCTGAGGTGGGTTTTCAACCGTTTCAAGACATTCATCATTGATTGCCCAAAAGTCGACCTGCAAAAATGTTTCCTGTGAACTGACATAACAACAAATCTGGTACGCCTCCTTCCTGATAATAGTTCTCCCAAACAGTTGATTTTCTGGGAGAATACTTTTAGGATAAGGTAATTGACCCTGTTTCCGATATGGGTTTCAACAGTTTTTCCATATTCCTATTGGTTTGCTCAGAATCTAAGTTTGAAGTTAGCCTCCTAAAACTGATCCAAAATCTAGTCTGACTCGCTTAGGTCATGATTTCTCCAAATCTCTTCACTTTCTAAGCAAATCCACTAGATTCTAAGTGAATAGACCCATTTTGGAAGTGGGTTTTCAACTATGTCCTCAAATTCCTCACCGTTTGGATGGGATTGAATTTGGAAGTTTGTCTCCTGAAAATTAACAACACAAAAATTATGAAAACTCCCTCTTGAATCTGATACGATTTCTCTCAATCTGTTCACTTTATGAGGAAACGTCTCGATTGAAAGGTAAACCACCCAATTTGGGAAGTGGGTTTTCATATGTTTGAAGAGATTCGTCACCTTTTCCGCGGACAAGAAGCCGGAAGATAGTCTCCTGAAAATGATAAAAAGAATTCCAATAGATGTTGTCCAATCATTACACCTTGAATAATTTTAACTAAATGAACTATTTTGGAGACTATAGTTCAACTGCAGATCTATAATAGACACCAATGACAAAAAGAAATCAAACTCATAACAAAATTCTATTAAAAAATAAACTACAAGATTTCCAAATCAAATCTCATTGATATCACATATTCTAAATAAAACAAAACTACATAACTTAACTATAGATAATGTTTTGAAATTGAGGATATTATGCAAATTTGAAGAAATTAACTCCAAAATAATTAATAATCACTCAATAGTTGACAAATTTAAATCATCCAATTAAACCACAATTAAGAATCACATGTTAATTATTGAATAATACAAATATTCCTAGTAATCTTGTTTTAGAACAAAGTGAATGTGAAGAATTCATATTAATACTATTTCCAATAATTAACCAATCTATTGTGATTTAATAATGTCCAATGAAACCCAAACCCATCACTTAAATAATAAAATATTTACATGACTATATAAAAAAAATCAAACAAGACAAACCATTTTTTTAAGATGACTGTGGTGTGAAATTTCCATTTTTTTAAGATGACTGTGGTGTGAAATTTAAGAGGGAGTGTAACTAGTTATACAATATATATAATAAATAAATAATTATTTATTATCCAAGATGGATGGTCACCATATATTATCTGTATATGGAACACTCATCATTGTAATAAAATATTAATATCTCATATCATCTCATATGAAAAATCAACATCTCTTAAGTATTATGTTATAAGCTCATAGTCTTTCTAATAATTTATTTTTCTAGTCCTTTTTATATTACTTTGCAATCTTAATTGAGTTGTATTATTATTCTTTATTGATAATCTCCACTTAAAATTATTTTTAATTAATAAAACATCAATTACATTAACAACATATTATCTCTAATAATTTCTCAAAATGTTAAAACATATTAACACTAAAAATTTTAAAAAATATTTATACATCACAAAAACTAGTATTAGTATAATTTGAAATTTAAAAAATTATTGAAAATACTTTATTCTTCACCCAAAAAGAGGCCATTACCATCATCCACGTGAGTCCCAAAGCTAAGAGACCAAATATTCTTCACCGATTATACCTGCTTAACCATCTCGTGGAAACGCCCAGAGCTGTCAAAAAGATTATTTTCATTTTTTCTAAATATGGAAACAATATAATAATTCAATTGATTATATTGTGTATTTTCTTGGATAAATTAAAAATGAAGAGTGGAGGAGTAAATTGTGGTGATTATTTTCCTTTAATTGTTATAAATCGATAACTTATTTTTTCAATCCACAGTATTTTAAAAATGATAAAAATATCTTATCATAAAAATTCATCAAAATTATAAATAAAAATTAAAAATACTATAATAAAAACTAAATTTAAAAATTTAAAATCGCAATTAAATTGTAAAAATAATTACTTTATATTTTATTAAAATAAGTGTATATAATGATAAAGCTAATGGTTACTTTTGTACTGGAATAAGTAAATAATGTGATTCTGTTGTAAGAATAAAGTAAATAATGTGAATAGGGTGATTATGTTTAAATTTTAAAAACTTTATTTATTATAATTTGTATTTAAATCTTAAAAGAAATAATTAAAATTTATATATTTTTATATTAAAAAATTAAAATTTATAAATTAACAAAATTAGTTTTAAAATTTTATGAAAATAAATATTAAATGTTTAAACTATATTTTATATATAATTAAAATTAATGATCAAAAAATATATTCGTATTAATTTATATTTTAAAATTATTTTATAAAAATCAACTACAACAAAACTATTATTGATTTTTATTTACTTATATGCATTCATATGAATGTAGAAGAGTATGAATTACAATACTCATATGTATAAATTATTTCAAGTTTATTTTTATTATTCATTGTTATTTCATTTTTTTTTATTCTAATATGAACAATAGGATATATATAATAATACAATATATATGCTAAATATTTTTAAAGGGAGATCTAGTAAAGTAACCTTAAAGATTTTTTGAAAATATATGATTATTATAGAAAAGAAGGAAAGAAAGAGAAATTAAATTTCAATACAATACATAATACTTTTAAAAAGAGATATAGTGAAATAACTTTAAAGACTTTTTGGAAATATATGGTTATTATAGAAAAGGAGGGAAGAAAAATAAGTTAAACTTCAAAAAATGTTAGAGATAATGATTGAGAGTAAGTTCACATCATTTGAATTGCAGACAATATTTACAAACAAATAAACAATAACATAATAATGTTGGAGAATACATTATACACAATGAAGATTAGCCAAGGAAAAGAAATAGAGATTAGAATACAGGAAGTGAAAATACAATATCAAGAAATTAAACAAGTAACCCATTAAGGTGATCTTGATAATTAAAATTTTTTTAGGATAAAGCAATGGATCTAGAAGAAAAGATAGCTAATAATTTGATAAATAATAATTTGACTCTACATATCATGGAAGGAAAATTGGATATCAAACACAATAAAGAAAAAATGAACAAATTAATAGACTTGCTTGAATAACATAATAGAAGATCATTAAACCTTATAAATTTTGGTTTAAAAAAGGATGCAGAAGAGGCTATGCTAGAATTAGTGATCCAAGAGCTACTAAACAAGTTACACATTGAAATAATTTGTAATATAGAAGAAAAGAGGTTGACAAAATAATTGAGCATAAAGATAATTTAATATGTGTTAAGGTAAGTTCTATTGACCATAAATATGACATACTAAATAAAATTTTGAGTTTAAAAAGATTAGGAGTATTTATAAATGAGAATCTCATTCCAATTGATAAAGCTAAATTAAAAAAGGAAGTTCAAAAGATAAAAGAAATGAAAGGAAAATAGACTTTAATTAGAATTAGAACATAAATTATTGGGAATAAAGACCAAAAAAATAATAATAAATAGGATATTGACAAACAATTGGAACTCTTGTGGCATTCTCTACACTAAAGGTCCATCTTTAAGTTGGATCCCAAGGGAAATCAATACTATATTTTTTGTTACATACTCCTTAACATAAGAGGATTTGTCGTATAAACAATATGGAAAAAGAGATCCTATCATAGAGGCATTGGAGGTATGGCTTCTTATATAGAGAAGAATTTCTCCTTATATTAGACTTCACAATAAAGACCATTTCTTTTAATTGTAATTAGAAGATATTTATATTAAAACAATGCAGCAAGGTTACATCAAAAAAAGTTTCGACTATAACAAGATTTAAGATTTTTTTTCATTTCCATCCTCTCTTCAAAATAATCCAAAGAGAAATATTAGATTTTTCTAATACTTTCCTTATTTGTTTATTTAATACATTAATAAATTATCATAGATTAGTTACAAAAATAACATAAAAACATAACATAATTAACTTAAAAGAAAAAGCTTCAAGGTTAATTGGCACCCCTTTTGAATTTAATGCTCCCTCATGAACTGGATTTTTTTTCCCTTGTAAGTGGGGTGAAGGATTTGGGACAAAGCATTTTGAAGCTTGAAATTTAACATGTGATTCAGACTCAAATTCCTCTTCATAAACCGAATCTTTTTTTTTTCATATGATTTTTTATCTGTTTCATTTTCCTCCCCTCACTTTTCTATATCTTCCAAGTAATCATTTGACATATATAATTGAATGATGGAGGAACAACTTGTAATAAATATACTTTTCAAAATGAAAAAGTAAAAATGGAGTTGAAATATTGATACTTTTCAAAATGAAAAAGTAAAAATGGAGTTGAAAATGTACACGAGAAGCTTCCCTCTAACCACACAAACAATCCAAAGTTTGTTTTGTCAAAGATTTCATTCAAAAGAGTCCTCTTAACAAGATGTGACTATCCCTACAATCAAATATAGTCAATTAATTAAAATAGAAACAATGAAGCGAAACCCTAAAGGCAACGCACTCCCACCGCCCAGGTGAGTACCAAAATTTGATACGAAATGATCAGTAATTATCTACACTGCATTTTGGACGGCTCTAGAGGTTCCCCTCAATCCTGGTTTCCTCTTTTGCACCACGTTTCCTTGACGGAGTTGACGCGTCAATATACTGAAATCACTATATCTCATCTCATCTCAGCTGAAATTACTATAAAAACACGTTGTGTGATGTGAGCGTTTGACGCCTTGTTGTGTGATGATTAGAGGTTATACATTATATTCATGTATATATGATTTGATATAATTTGCAATACCAGTTTTTGGGTGTTGGCAGAAGCCCGCGTTCAAATTATTATAGTTGAGATTTGAGTTATAAATAGAATGGTTATATGTTTTTCATTTTAGAGATGAACATATGCAATAATTTAATTATTGTTTTAGTATTTTTCTATTTTATTTATTTTATGATAATTTAATTGACAAGATGAAAAAGGCATAAACCAATGATTAATTTACTTACATTGTCTATAGAAATAACCTTATTATCTTGTCATTATTATTTACAACAATAAGCATGAACTATTATCTCTTCTTGATTTTAATAATTTAATTGACCAGATGAAAAAGGCATAAACCAATGATTAATTTACTACATCGTATATAGAAATAACCTTGAGAGTACGTTCCCAAAAACGAAACTCAAAAGATTTGATGAGGGTGGAGGTTCCCCTCAATCCCGCCTTCCTATTTTCCACCACGTTTCTTTATCGCAGTTGACGCGTTGGTTAAAAATAGAATTGAAGTGGGCCAACTCTGCGACGCCGACTTTGAACCGCGTCAATATATAGTAGTTGACACATCGATTCAAGATAGAATTCAAGTGGGCTTTTGCAACGCCGACTCTAACAATGTGACTTTGATCTCCGTTGGAAATGCCATCTATCAGATTGTGTGATTGTGTGATTTAGTTTTTAACACTGAGCCTGGATGGGCCAAACAACTTTAATTGACGCGAAAATTCACGGAGAATTGAATTCGAATTGGCTAAATTTCGAGTTGCAAAGCGTCCATGGTAAATTTTTATATGGCCGAATTCCAGTGAAAAAAACCATTTCGTAGAACAGCTAGGCAAACCCAACTCTAAAAAGCCGACTCTGCTGACTCTGAAAAGCGTCAATATACTAAAATCACTATATCTCATCTCGGCTGAAATTACTATAAAAATGCGTTGTGTGATGCGAGTGTCAACTGTGAAAATACCCAATAGAAGAATATAAAAAAATATACACAACAACTATGAAAAACAAGGACTCACTAAAAATACATTCTCGATCATTTCGATTTTGATTATAAACAAAGCGTACTCACTAAAAATACATTCTCGATGGCCCAGCATGAGAAATTTGTTGGAATGTGATACAACCGTTTGGAGAGAAAAGGCAACCATTAAGGTGTTATGCGGGATTGATGTCCCGGTTGATCAAAGAAGGCTAGGGCATTCCAGTAATGAGGGATAATGGACATGCCACCACACTATAATTTTCAATCATTGGTCGATGTGATTAAAATTGGAATGTCATTATAATTTGTTGTTTATTGTGTCGATGAAATCCATACTCCCTTAATCTCCACTCAACCTCGTTTAATTTCACTCTTCACCTACTTCATCAATTAACACCAAAACCCTTTAACTAATGCCATTACCCTTTAACTAATGTCATTGCCCCTCCAAGCTCAACTATAGCTTAATTACTAAGTAAGTTGGTACAGTGTTAGGTCTTCTTGTATATAATTTTAGTAGATTATTTTTCTATATTTCATTTTTATTGCTAATTTTAATTTCTGATATAACTTTGCAATTCTTCAAAAGTTTGAATACACTCTCTTTTTCTATATTTTCTTGCTCCTAGTGCATGGTAAGTAATGTTGTATATGTTAAGATATACGTTGTTGGATGTGAAGTTACTTAAGATTTAATAGTATGTATCCTAACATATATAACATTAGTTGTTAGTTATTTAAAATTTGATAGTATGTACCCCAAAATATATATAGCATTTATTACTTGGTTGATGTGTGCACACTATTTCTCAATATACCCTCATTAGTAAAACAATTAATGTTATATATGTTGGAGTAAATATCGTTGGATTTTAATAATGTTTGTCAATATACATTCCATGAAGAGTAATTGATATTGTATATGTTGAGATATATACCATCATTTAAGCTTCAAAACCTATGATATATATCTCAACATATAGAGCATTAATTGCTTTGTTACTAGGGACATAATAGTTGGAGCTCTTAATGACACATAAAAAAGACCTATGTGAATGCATGTGGCTCTTTTCCTTGTGCTCTTAATACTCCTAAGTTTTGACCAATGTGGTTGATTTGTTAAGAGACTACATCAATTAGTTTTTCATACATTCAATGTTGCATTTTGGTACAACCACTATGTATTGGAAATTGTGCATGTTTCTTACAATCTTGGAAACCCTTTTTGAGTTGCGATTACAATATTGGTGAAGTAATGTTAATAGATAAACAACTAACTAAAGAAAATAGGCTTCTTGGATAGAGTTTTTGGACTCTCGACTCTAGTTTAGAGACAATTTCATTAATATTTCCTCATATTAGTAATCAAATTACTATGAGTTCGGCTTAGAGCACTTCTAGTATGGAACTAAGACCATTAAGTTCCTAACTATGACCACCCAAAATCAAAGCTAAGTGACACATCAACCTCTTCTTGGTTGTTTGTAAATGCCAACACTCCATTGAGCAGTTGTAACCATATTGTCACCCTTTTGTATTCAAAATAACACCAGTTCCCCTCCTTGCATAAGCAACTTAAAGAATAAGTGATCACAATCCAATTAGCGGGAGATAGGTCAAAGATCCATTTTCACTTCCACTACCATTAAACCCTATCAACAAAGTGGCCAAAGAACCAAGGCACTAACCAAAATTAGTTGTTATAGGTTATTGCTCATCCTTATAATGGGCCAAGGAATTGCAATGACAATGCAATGTCAAAATATCAAGAACACTTTTAAATAATCAATTCAACTACGTAATGCTTTATAAGCACTATGCACTATATTTGGAAACTGCATTAGTTAATCTACTAATGATTTTTCGGCTAATGAAAATAACCAACTATGAGTAGATCATCCAATGTTCATTTTACTCACTCTAGGATATTGGCTTTGCTAACCACCTCTTCTTACTATTTGCTAGACATCTAGTAGAGTAATTTCAATCCCAACATAATGTAGATCAAAGGGAGTGATACATAAAGGGGGCAATCAATCGCTACTAACTATATATCACAATATAGAGATAACTACAACTATAAACAAGATATCCATGAAGAGTGTAAATATCACAACTCACAACGTGTTGGTTATTGTAAATTAAAGAAAGGAAACATCATAAAATCCATCTATTGTAAATGTTTAAATTGAAAAAGACCATTGATAAAAAAAATTCACTAAAAATAAACAATGAATAGTTTGCAAATAAACCATGAACATAGAAGAAACATAACAAAGGAAGGTTTTGGGTCCTCCCCTAGAGTGGCCCCTACCCAAGGGAGTTCAAAACCTTGGAGAAAACATTGTTACAATTGAGCTATAGAATTTCTTTATTCAAATATTCAAAAAATTGCCTCGCACAACAATTTCTATGGCTGTGTTATGGATCTTTCTTTCTAAATCTTAAAAGATCAATGACTATAACAATATGAAAATTCTAAATGGGAAATCAAGGACCCTATCTCTGTGATCCCCTCCTATCTAAATATTCATATTACTTCTAGAAGAGCCCAAAGTGATCCAATCAATGNTGTTGCATTTTGGTACAACCACTATGTATTGGAAATTATGCATGTTTCTTACAATCTTGGAAACCCTTTTTGAGTTGCGATTACAATATTGGTGAAGTAATGTTAAGAGATAAACAACTAACTAAAGAAAATAGGCTTCTTGGATAGAGTTTTTGGACTCTCGACTCTAGTTTAGAGACAAATTCTTTAATATTTCCTCATATTAGTAATCAAATTACTATGAGTTCGGCTTAGGGCACTTATAGTATGGAACTAAGACCATTAAGTTCCTAACTATGACCACCCAAAATCAAAGCTAAGTGCCACATCAACCTCATCTTGGTTGCTTGTCAATGCTAACACTCCATTGAGCAGTTGTAACCATATTGTCACCTTTTTGTATTCAAAATAACACCAGTTCCCCTCCTTGCATAAGAAACTTAAATCATAAGTGATCACAATCCAATTAGCGAGAGATAGGTCAAAGATGCATTTTCACTTCCACTACCATTAAACCCTATCAACAAAAGTGGCCAAAGAACCAAGGCACTAATCAAAATTAGTTGTTATAGGTTATTGCTCATCCTTATAATGGGCCGAGGAATTGCAATGACAATGCAATGTCAAAATATCAAGAACACTTTTAAATAATCAATCCAACTACGTAATGCTTTATAAGCACTATGCACTATATTTGGAAACTGCATTAGTTAATCTACTAATGATTTTTTGGCTAATGAAAATAACCAACTATGAGTAGATCATCCAATGTTCATTTTACTCACTCTAGGATATTGGCTTTGCTAACCACCTCTTCTTACTATTTTCTAGACATCTAGTAGAGTAATTTCAATCCCAACATAATGTAGATCAAAGGGAGTGATACATAAAGGGGGAAATCAATCACTACTAACTATATATCACAATATAGAGATAACTACAACTATAAACAAGATATCCATGAAGAGTGTAAATATCACAACTCACAACGTGTTGGTTATTGTAAATTAAAGAAAGGAAA
>JZKD02S0951815.1:0-13768 GCA_000966675.3 Picea glauca
CATGTAGCATACATGATTGCCTTTCCTCCATCAATGTCAATTCATAATGTATTACATGTATCATTTCTTAAAAAGTATATATCTTATGCTAATCATGTCATTGATTGGAATGTGATTCAGGTGGAGGAAGAAGGCGCATTTCAAGTGCATCTCATGTGCATATTGGACTGAAAGATCAAGTAGCTCTAGAATCGAGCCATAGATATAGTAAAGGTCCAATTGAATTGGTATGGTCCTAAAGATGCAACTTGGGAGCACGAGGATGCTATGCGAGCGAGATACCCACATCTTTTTGAAGATTTTTGAAATTTTGGTTGTATATGTGTATATATTGCACTGAGGACAATGCATAAATAAGGGGAGGGGAATGTAATACCCCTAGTAAGAACCCCAATTATAAATGTAAATACAAATGTGCTTAATCTGGTGAGCTATTTGATATCATTTTGCATGCAAATTCTAGGATACAATGCACAACAAACTTAAGTGCACACGATTTTGAGGCTAGAGAGCCTTTGTATATAATGTGTTTTGAGGCTGGTGAGTCGGGATGTAGAAAATACATTATATCGGTCATGTATATGTAAATGTAATCACATGCAAATATTAATGAAAAACAAATCACTATGATAGACCAACCATGTAAAAGAGTATGGGGGACTAAACTCCACTAGTTAGGGAAAGGGAGATAAAAGTTAAGGATAAGGGCTAAGTTAGGGAGCTTAATCTAAAAATGAATATTATATTAATATTCCTTAAAGTATAAAGTATGGATAATTATTTTATCCTCAGTTCTAAGAATGGGGACAAGTGGACCAAATAAGTTATCAACATGACAAGTGTCAAGTTGGGAACATGCATACATATAGTTTGGACTTAGTTCATTTTCCAATTATTCCATCATCATTCACTCACTCATTCAGTTGTCCTTTTTACCTTCCTAGACTCGTACCCATACCCATACATGTAAATGTACCTATACTTGTATCTGGTTAGCTTAGGAGTTGTAATTAACAAGTGGGTTGTCATGTCCATGGGATGTTGAAGAGGTGGGTTGTCAAACCCGTGAGAAATTCTCTGAAGGTGAGATAATTGGTGGGATTTGATTTCCCGAAGGTGCGAAATTGGAGCTATAGGGATCTGATACTTCTTGTTTTTCCTTTTGTCGAAGCCTCGAAAAGGAAGTGGGGCAGTCAAAGGACTGTTGAGAAGAGAAGGGGCACACTTCCTAGGGTGGGAAATGCATGTGGGGAATGAGGGACTGTAGGATGTTAGTTTGAGTTGGCACCCGTGATGAATTTTTATTTCCTATTGTCTGAGATACATTAGCCTGGTTAGGAATCCCTTTACTCGAGTGGAGTTTAGTCCCAACCCAGGGTGACCCATTGCTGAGAGTTTTGAGCAGTGTGGTTTAAGGCTGGGAGGAACATGGAAGGTCTGCACATAGTTGGCGATATGTTTACCAAGATAAGTGTCAATTGTGTTCAAAATTACCATCTCCATTATTATTTATGTGTTTATTTTTATGGTTTTTTCTTGTGTGTCTTGCATGTATATTTTTATTATTATTATGTATGAATCTATGCATTTGCAGAGTTTCTATATTTTTAAATTTTGTATAAAGTTCAAAAATTGTATGTGGCATAACCTAGTTGGACGTTGGTGATGCTACAAGAATCCTCTGTGACTCATGTGAGTATAATAAATTCATGGGGAGTTGTTAGTTGGGGCATGGGTTCGAGGTGAAGGAACATATTTCAAAGGTCTCCACAGATTAATGTGCAGATTCCACCTCACAATTTTTTTGGGGGGTGTAGGAGACCTCATTACCATTATGACTACCCATAGTTACTATTTGACACTATGCATGGAGAAAGGAAGGCCACAAGGAGAAGGCAAGGTAGTAACCACTATATCTATGCAATTATACCCTAGACTAGTACCCAATTTTGTCTAAGTTCAAGGATGTTTTTCCTAAAGAGAGTTTGGCGTTACCTCCTGATAGGAAGATTGATTTCACAATTGAGGTAAATCTTGGCACATAGCCAATTTCCAAGATTTAGTATAGGATGATGCCTCTAGAAATTTGTGAGTTGAAAATGTAGTTGAATAAAGTTATTTACTTGGGATATATAAGGCCCAATGTTTCACCTTGGGGTGAATCGGTAATTTTTGTCAAGAAGAAGGCTAACATAAAATTGTATAGGGAAAACAATTTTTTTATTAAATGTCTATCCTTATTACATAATTTTAGTACAAATCTATCTAAGGCTCTGGTGAAGAACCTCACAATAAGGATTGAATAATGAACACTAACATGATGAGTAAATTTATGTCTTACTTAAGATTCAAATCTGTATTATTTACTCCTGTACAACCATACACATTGTTGGATAAACCCATATTTGGATTCATTTATCATACTTGTGGATGAATTACACCTAAATAGTTCACTAATAAGAGAAAATTTTCTCTCCACACATTTAAATCCATCAATATTTTGATGGTTATGGATAGATGATCTATTTAAGGTGCTAAACGAACACTAAATGTTTCTCTTAGATATGCATATATAGATATATATGGTGTGTAATCTAATGACCATTGGAGTTGATTAAATATGGATTCTAATGCTAAGGAAAGTCATAAATTACAACACATTTGCATCCTTAAGGGTTAATTTTATGGTACATTGATGACATATATCTCATTGTATTGATTATACTTCATGTGCAACTTCTTGAGTTAAATTCATAGTTGATTTTAGGGGCTAATATTTTCCAATGGCCTAATTTTCCATGGTTTTTCCAAAAAACATATTCGCCAATTTCCATATTTTCTAAAAATGATTCTGCCAAATTCCATTGAATTAAGTTATTTTACCTTAAAATTTATCAAAATTTTATACAAACTATATAAAATCTTCATAAATTTGAATATTTTTACAAAATATTGTCAAAATGTTTACATTTTTCATATTAAGGACTCGTAAGATTAGCCCATGTTTATACGTATAAATATATATTTCCATTCTTAAAATTATCCCTGGTTAAATTTTCAGCATTTGCATCAAGAATCAACACACTACATTAACCACACTTTCATTTTTCGGAATGCTATTTTATTTACAATTAATTAATCAGACATATGAGATGTTGTATCATTATATCCTAATTTGTTTCAATACTTGCTAAATTGTGGTGAAGGTAACCTATCCCTAAATTTTAATGGTTTGCAATTTTCACTTGATGGTGTGAGTAACATTATGGCTTAATCACTCTTCACTTAGTTTAATTCAATAGCAAGTCATCATTCTCATGCTTTAAATCTCATGTACTAAACATAGACATTAAGGATTCTCAATTTTATGTGTTCATTTGCTATATTCAATGGTCAATTGGTCATTTCACTTTATCATGGTCATAACTACCTTGATGTACTTTATTTTTATGGTGCATTGTTGAGTTGAATTGACTATCTAAGAAAATCACACTTAAACTTTCTCATAACACTTAAGCGATTTGCATCTTGTAACTTAAATTGAATAAAACATAGGTTTCCACAACTTAACAACTATTGGGCTTAGTTTATACTTTAGGGATGCCCCTGTAGTCTAGGAACTATTTCCTTAGTTTGAAGTTAGAGGAAAGATAATTGAGGTGTTAGTGGGTGGATTTCCTAGTAGTTGTCTTTGGGTTCTCACTAATTTTGCTTAGGACTTTTACACCTAGTGAGAACTTGAGTGGTAACACATTCCATGCCATAACATATGTCCTTACACCCAAATACTATTCTCAATGTTGGTTGTCTTAATTGGCACCTAGGGATGGGGTTAGGATAAAATCACACATGGATCTAGAGGTATAAAATGGATATATTATTGCATTAGACAGGTTGGTCCTTGATGAAGATGAGTGTGCTCAAGTACAAATCCAATTGATAAAGTACATTATTGAACATGGAGTCCTTTCTAAGTTGTATGCAACTAAATATTGAGATAGGTTCAATCCTATCGAATGGTGGAAAATGTATGGCTCCTCTACCACACATCTTCATAAATTAGTGGTGAGGATACTTTCCTAAGTTGTTAACACTTATTTTTTATAGAGGTGTTGAAGCACCTATAACTTCATCCCCATAATGAAGAGAAACATCTTGAATGTGGACTGATAAAAAATCTTGGTTTATGTGCAGTACAACTTGAGGTTGTTTTCCCATTAATGTGAGACAATGAAGAATGATATAAAACATGTGACTTGGCAAAACAATCGAGAGGAGGATAATTTGGAGGATGGGTCCATAGTTTTAGAGTGTTTGGAAGATGAACTTATAGGTGATCAAAATGGTGATCATATTCATGGAGTAGAAATTGCAACCCCATCTACAAGTAGGTTTCTAAATGTAAGAGATTTTCATTTAGATACACAATGTCCAACATTACACGGGGACCATGTAGCTACTAGTCATGTTCCACAAAAGCTTCCACCTACTCTTGCTCCTCTTTTCATATATCACATGAAAACAATCTAGAAGTTTTTCATGGAAAGAGGGAATTTTAGAACATATTAGTTCTCTTTTTATTTTTCCTATTTAGAATGTGAATCCCTAGAAAAGGTCCCATCTTAAGTATAAAACCCCTTATTAATCCCTAGATATTGAATTATATCATTTCTAGTGTTCTATTAGTAGGTAGGGTATAACCCTTTATTGCACCATTTCATTATAATATTACCCTTTGTCACACACACACACACACACCAAGGAGATGTAGTCATAGGAAAATTTTATCTCATATTGTACATTAAATATATTGTAAAAGTAGGTTTCCCCTTTGAACTAGATTGTTATTTACTCAATTTTTACCATTCTCAAGGTGTTGGTTCATAACACTTGGTATAAAAGCATATGATCCTAGGGATTTTCTTCTTCAATCAAGAGATATTCAAATTTTCACTATAACTTTTTTTTTGTGGGACATTTTAGACAATAAAATTTGATGCAACAGAGGAAATATAGAAAAGAAAGTGGTCAAAATTTTTGGTTTGTTATATTTTTAGAGATATCAATTGTGAAAGTTAGGGTTTGTGGCTAGTCATGAAATTAGTCTCAAACGATTCGTATTTTTATTTTTTCTATAAAAACATTTTGGTGAAGTTTTAGACTCTTAATTTTTCATGATAATGTGAAGACATATCGAATTGCATGTGAAACATTTTCCATATTTTGAATCATTACAAGTTGTGATATATATCCTATGGAAGTTGGGGTTTCTTACTATTACTAAAATTAGTATTAAAAAAGACATTTTGGTAATTTTTCTATAACTTTTTATCAATGAAGGGTCAGACTGTGAAATTTTCATAATTTTAAGAAGTCATATTAGATTACTACAGGCCAAAATTTTAGATTCAGAGGGGTTCAAAGTTTAGATATATATCAAGAAAAACATCATCCATCCATACATACTCCAAATTAGGGTTTGAAAGGTCTGCAACATACAATTGAAATATTTTTTGATTGGAAGATCTATTTTTGGCGATTAAAAATTTGTGGTAAAGAGGAACCAAGAGGAGAATTATTGTTTTTCACATGTCTCCAATTTTTTCTTCAAAATTTACCTCACAAACTGAACCTCCAGAGAGCTCAACCATGAGTCAAGAAGAAAGACATGAAATGTTTCACCAAATTGAGAAGGTGGAAAAGAATATGGAAAATAAGATGAATCAAAATTGGGAGCATATGTGTAAGGTACAATATCTATTATAATAAATGAAAACATAAATATTGCAGAGAATAACAATGAAACAACACAATAGATGAAACCACAACACCCAAATAATACCTTTATTGATAGGAAACAATGCTTGCTTTCCTCTTCGAGGGAGAAACCTCTAGCAAAGAAGCACTCTATTACAATAATTCTGAAGAAAAACTATCCAATAACTCCTATTCTTATTTATACAAATTCTATATTCTAAAGAAAATTCCAGAGTAAGATATTTCTAGAAGTGGAAGCTTCTATTAGGTCTTCTTAGATTGACTTATTCTCCTTTATTTAATAGGCCTTATTAACTAAATTTTTTCCTTTATTACATAGAAAACATATCATACTAACAAATGATCCACAAACAGGGATTAGGATCAGATCCTAACATGTCCTCCCCCTTCAAAAGAGGCATTTTCCTCAAGCTTGAAGATGCAGAATTTGTTGGAGTATGGCCAATGGTTCCCAAGTCACATCCTCTGGAGATGTATCCTTACACTTGATCATAACTTCCTTGATAGTTCTGCCACACAACTGATGTTCATGTGCATTGAGTATTATTTCTGGTTGGAGAAGAAGGGATCCTTATTCATCTAGTTAGAGAAGGATGGTTTGGACCATGCAATTATATCCCACCAATTTCTTCAAACGAGAAAGATGGAACAATGGATGGATTTTGGAAGTATCTAGATGAGATAATTTGTAGGCCATTGAACAAATATGTTTAATGATATGATAGGGGCCATAAAATTTGGGTGCCAAAATGTGATGCCCCTAGGATTTGAGAGGTGTTTGTTTGTAAGGTTGGAGTCTAAGAAACACCTGATCACCTTCCTGAAAAACCCTTTCTGAACAATGTTAGTCTTCATGTTGATTCATGCGATTTTGAACCATGTGTAGGTTATGCTTCAGAGTTGCGAGGGTGGTTATTCAACCTTGAAAAATTATACCAATAGATTGGACCTTTGATGTGCCTAGAAGATAGGTAGTGATTGTAGGTGGTCGTCGGCCATATACCGCTTCATATTGGGTCATTTTAGTGGTCGTATGATATGAATTATTGTATCACCATTCTTCCAAAGGAATCGATTTGACCCACTAGTGTTGTTTGTCAAAAGAAAAACATCGCAAGTAGGTTTCCAAACATATGTTAACCATTTATGTTTGGCCATCAGAATGGGGGTGATAGGAGGTTCTCATGTTCAGTTGGGTGCCATGCAATTTAAACAACTCTTGACAAAATGTGTTGGTGAAATTTGGGTCACGGTCAGACACAATAGAGGTGGGAATTCCATGCAAGTTAAAAATATGATAAAGGAAAACTTTATCTACTAGTGTCGGTGTGAAAGGGTGAGGTAATGTACAAAAATGTGAATACTTGGAGAGGTTATCAACCACCACCATGATGAATGACTTGTTACTAGATTTGGGGAGGCCCACTATAAAGTCCATGGATATGTTCATCCACATAGAATTTGGAATGGGTAGGCATTATATATCTCCTGAAGACATGATGGTTTCACCTTTATTGCATTGCCACACCTCACATTCAATGAAAGAAAGAAGGATTTCCTGTAATATATTTTTGGGGTCTATCCTTACCCCTTTACGACTCACAATGTGTCCCAAGTATTCCACTTAGGTATCCCCAAAAGAACATTTTGTATTTTTGACAAAAAAATTGGTTGTCCTGCAACAAATGAAGGAAATTTTCCACATGGAGAAGGTGATTATCCCAAGTGAGTCTGTAAATGAGGATGCCATCAAATAAAACTAGGACAAACTTTGGAAGGTAGGTTTTCATTATTTTATTCATGAGACGTTGGAAGGTGGACGTGGCATTGCAAAGGCAAAAAGGCATGACCAAGAATTCATAATGACCTTCATGAGTTCTAAAGTTTGTCTTTGGAATATCTTCCTCCTTCATCCATATTTGATGATATCCAGAGAGAAGGTCTAATTTTGTGAAGAAACAGGCACCCTGGAGTTCATACAAAAGATCATCAATGACGGAAATGGGAAACTTATCCTTGATGGTTAGTAGATTTAGGGCATGAAAATTTGGACACATGTGCCAAGCAGCTTCTTTCTTTAAAACCATCACTACTGGGGAAGAATATGGGCTGGTACTGGGCTGAATTACCCCTGCCTCCAGTAATTCCTATACTATCTTTACTATTTAATTTTTTTGAGAAAATGGATACCTATAGGGACGTACATTGGGGGGTTGACTACCCACAAGGAGAGAGATGTTATGATCATGCTCACCCTTGGAGGGAGGTGAGTATGTTGGAACCTAAAATACCCTAGGGTACTTGTCCAAGCTTAGTTTTATTTTGGTAGGAACTTTAGGAGAGGACTAATTGGTGACCTAGATGGAATGACATTGAGAAATCACACCATTATGGCCTTTCTTCAACAATTTTTCCATCTTATGAGAGATGGTGATTTCAGGGGAGCTAGCTTGTAGGCTTCAGACGGTATAGGTGTGAGCCTCTTGGTTGAATATAATATATAAATATTGATAGTACATTGTAATCACTCCCAAGGTGTGAAGCCATTCCACACCCAATACAATATCACAACCACCCATGGAAATAGAGAACTTGTGGGTTTTCAGATGATAATCACCCATTTAGATTTTTACATTCTCAAAACAGCCCCCACACTTCATCATTCCACCATTTTCGATGAGGATTTGAAAATTAAAAACTAGGAGAAAAAACAATGGAGCTCCTCAATGAGTCGATGGTGAATACAATTATTGGTTCTACCACTATCAATCAATACTATGACCAAAGTATGTTTGATGTATCCCTTGATCTTCAATGTTTGTGGAGCCAAAATACCTAAGAGGGCATAAAGAGATATGAAAGGTTCTTTTGGTTCCATATGGGTTGCGACCGAATCGTTAGGGTGGAGACTAAGGTGTGCATCCTCTTATTCAGGATCCTCATATCATGGTATTTATGGATGGGAATTGGAAGTTGATTCATAAATCTCAAAGAAATTTTGTTCCCTACATTTATTTCCTGGTGAATAGTTTTCATCACAGTAATAGAAAATTACTTTCTTAGAATGTTCCTCCATTTCTACTGGAGATACCTTTTGGACCTTCAAGGTTTTTGTCGCAAATTGGTTATCCCCTGGGAGAGGATGGGTGGTGACTACAACCCTCATGGGCGGGGCATGAAGAATGGTCTATGGTTCCACTTGTAATTGGCATCCCTACAACCACATAGTAGGATGGTGCATGCTCCCATGAGCCCTGATGAATTCCTCTAAGACACTAAGAAAACATTCAAGAAAAAAATCATCAAATAAGCCCTCAGTTCAGATAGCCAATTGTTCAAATATCATGATGAAGTATGAAACTAGGCCTGTATGGTTCAACTTAGTGAGCCTTCCCAAAAGGTGAGATTCTCAATCAAAATGCATAGAACATTATTTGGTGAACATGTTCATAGTGGGTATTCTTGGATAACATTTATTATGCCATTGCCACAACTACCACCATTCTTGATCCAAGTATAGAACCCCTACATGGATTTTGGTCTCATTATCCTAAATATCATGGAGGGAGAAGTATTGTTCCATTTGAGAAAGCCACCTTGCTTGGTTGGATCCATCAAATTTATGCATGTCAACTTTGGGCACCTTAGTCCAAGAATGTGAAGAACCCCAAGGAGAGTAGAAAGAATGAGTATGCTTATAATTGTAAGAGTGAGGGTCCTCTGGAGTGGGATCAACATTATTACCCTTGAGGATTTGTTTCATCTCCTTGAATTGTTTTTCGAGGGTGACTTGGACGTCTGTATGGAATAAGTCAAGTTTTTGTTCCAGGTTGGACACCTTAGTCTCCAAGTCTTCTTGGTTCTGAGAGTGGTTAGTAGGCATGGTGGAGGCTTAGGGAGTAAATGAGGTGTCAGGATGGATATCTAGGTGGGGCCACACAAAAAATGGGTTATGTATGAAGGGTATCATGACAATCAAGGAGACGATGGGAATCCAATGGGGTAAGTAAAAAACAATGGGACCGGAAGAGGGTTGGGTCCATGGGAAAACAATTGGCTCGAAAATGATAGGTATGACTACAATCATAGAGAAGAGAGGAATCCAATGGAATAGGGATCAAATAATGGTGCATGCAATTGCCACTTGTATTTCCTACATGTATGTTTCTATGACCATGGATTTATGTATTGAGAAACATATCTTTGTAGATTTAAGATGCTATAATACATCTCTACCCTGAAAAATAACCCATAATTTTCTGCCAAGGAAAGTGCTCTGATACCACTTGTAAGGTACTATATCTATTATAATAACCAAAAAATATAAATATTGCAAAGAATAACAGTAGAAAAACACAATGGATGAAACCACAACACCAAAATAATACATTTATTGATAGGAAACAATGTTCACTTTCCTCTTCGATGGGGAAACCTCCAACAGAGCAGCACTCCATTACAACAATTCTCAAGAAAAACCATCCAATACCTCCTACTCTTATTTATACTTATTATATCTTCTAAAGAAACTTCTAGAGGAATATCTTTCTAGAAGTGGAAGCTTCTATTAGGTCTTATTACTTTGACTTATTTTCCTTTATTTAATAGGCCTTATTAACTAATGTCGGCCTTTATTACATAGAAAACATATCATACTAACTAATGATACATGAATATGGGCTAGGATTGGATCCTAACAATATGAAAAAGAAGATGGAAGAATTAAAAAATTGCATCTATGATATGTTCGTACATACACTATATGAGAGAATCCCTAAAGGAGATAACCAGATGCAAGGAAATCATAAAAATGTAGAAGAAATAATGATTGAGTCAAAAATTCATGATTATTCATCACTTCAAGATCCATATAATTGTGGTTTTAGTGCGACACCTAGGAAATACTTCATTCTAAAGATTGATGTGAGAAATTTGATTGTAAAGATATTATAACAAGGATATTCCATATGGATCCATTCTTTTATCTACATGAAGTGTCGATATTAAAAAAGGTAACTATTTGATCCCTATATATAGGAAATGATCAATTTTTTTGGTATAAATGGATATGTAAAAGAAAAAAAGATTATATTATATCTTGGTCAAATTTTATGGATGAATTGATAGCACAATATGGGGATATTAAGATCAATACATTTCTTAGTCAACTAAAAAGTCTTCCACAAAAAGGTCAAATTACAAACCACATTCAACAATTCCAAAAGCTCATTCTCAGGATAAATAATATTCTAGAGGATAGTTTGATATATATTTATATGGTCACTTTAAAGGAAAACATTAAACATGAGGTGTGTCTCTTCAAAACTAAATCCCTAGAGAAAGCTTTCAGTATGGAAAGGAAAGTGGAAAACAAAAAAATGGCTACTAGAAGGGTGGCCACTAACAACTATAGATAACACCATGTTCCCTCTCTAAACCTCACTCAACCGACAAGGTTGAAAACTCAATAAATGGATGAAAGAAGAGCAAAGAAACTATGTTTCAATTGTGACAACCAATACAGTAAGGGTTGTAGATGTGGTGAGAAGAAATTATTCTACACAAACTATGAAGAGGAAGAATATCAATAATTGGAACCATCAAAATATCTAGATCAAGAAGAGACTACTCCAACGATATCTTGTCATGCATTGGTTGGAATCAGTACTCCCCAAACCATCAAGATAGAAGGATACATCAAGAATAAAACTGTAATATTGTTGAGTGATTCTGGTAGTACCCATAACTTCATCAATTACAAATTAGCAAAAGTCTCAATTGCTTTGTGTTTCCAGCACCAGAGTTTCAAGTAATGACTACATATAGAGGTACCATAAATTTTTCAGGGAAGTGCCATAGTGTTAAGATCAATATGGGGGAGTATTTATTGGATAATCCCATGATTTACATCCAAATGTATTACAAGATTTTCAACCCTATGGCCTTTGGTCTATGTCAAAATAGATATTAACCATATTTAAAACATAGAACCTGCCCCCCCCATCATACAAATCAATAAATAAATAACAACTTGGAAGAGGAAAACAAATATCTCTTACCTTGTATTCCAACGTTCAATGTATATGCTAACTCTCAACCTTTGATTTTCTCCGGACCTTTGCCTCTACAAATCTACAAAGGGAACCAACTAGGAACTAAAACAAGGTAGTTATCAAATGAAGATACAAATGCAATATGTGAATTTAGATACGTAAAAAAAATCAACATATAAAAATGAATTTAACACAATTACACATAAATTGGAGGGAAATAGAACTCTCTTATTTATTAACATAAGACAGGTGAGTTAAAACTTGATCCTAATTGATGGAACTACCTCAAAACCAACCAGATGAGATTATCCATTGAACCCCTTTAGGCATCAATTCAAGAAAAAAAAATTCCTCACATGACCCAAAAGGGCTAGAAACACAACCAATTGTCATATAGGGGAGAGGAAGGGATACTCGGAAGTAAATTTTCAGATATAGGGATGTTAGTGAGAGACTCATGGAATAGGGAAGCTTGAAAATGGATAGAATTTTCTTGCGCCAAGGTTGTATCTCCTCATCCACACCCCAATAGGTGCTTTTATACCATCCTAATTATGTTGAAATGGTTACATTCTATTATTTATTGGTAATTGATGGTTTAGGAATAGGAAACCCCATAAACCCCACCCAAAAGTACATAATATTTTATGTTTTCACAAAATTAGGGGTGTACACAATTTGCACACTAGCAAATAATGTATGTATGTTATTTACACTTAAGTGAATAGTGTACATCTATAAAAGTAGATTTTTTTAGATGATTTAGATGAAGGATATTGGGATTTATATTTGCAATCTTAGGAATGGACTAGGCCATCTCACAAATGTAGTATGGAGTAGCAATTTGTGCTATAATAGATGCCCCCTAATGTGTGAGGTATAAAGACAAATTGATAGCCAAAATACATTATAAATCTGATAGCATAGGATGCATTGAAGTAAGTCCAAATGAAATAATACAAACAAATGATCCAAGAAGATAACCTAGTGCATAAATGAAGTAAGAGTATTCTCTTCTAGATTCAGGCATACCAATGCTCAGGAGTGATAGAAGCATGGCCACCAAATCAAGTACACTACAAATAAATGGAGTATAAAAGGATAACTGATGTCCATGGCCACAAAATCTATACACAGTCGATCCATGTGATATATATAAGTATCAATCATGACTATGAGGAATAAATAGAGAATCCATGCAAAATATGGATCATACCCACGAATGGGTACATAGTGGAGCTATGTCTCAGAATCAAATCAAAGGATATCCAAAACCAATGGACTGAATAAAATGATCCTCTACAATTAATAATGTGAGTGATGGTGGCACAAGTTGGATAGGATCCCAAATTAGGTGATGCTCATACTACACCTGAAGTCTTCAATCTAACCATTTTTTTGTGAGTCTACACTCTACAAATATATATGTTGAATTCGAACACATTAAGACATTGTTTGATTACCGGTCATTGATGTATAATTTTAAAAAATGTGAGAAACCCCACTAATGATGATAATGGGTGCCAAGGTACCTAGTGAAATATAACAAGTGTGAATATAGGAGATGATGTCGAACACCTAATATAATCTACCAATAAAGGGACATTGATGTATTCTCACAATCAATAGCGATGGAACCTGCCACTTGTTGGGTATGTGTTATATTCTTTTCATGAGTAGTAGTTTTTGAGCGTCTACGCCGGGCGCGCATGGGGGTTAGAGGGGGGGTGCAGTGCCCCCGAATTTTTTTTTACCGTGATGACATATTTCCGGGACCACATGATATTTAGGTGGTTTTTCGGCACATGGTTTTTGCCGATGTTTTTCTATTTCCGGTTAAGGAATTAGGGTTTTGGACTAATCCAGGTCATTGGGTTAGGTTTTTGGATGCCACTGGCTCCTATATGTATATTGTATTGTAAACAATGTAACACAAT
>JZKD02S0951881.1:0-13767 GCA_000966675.3 Picea glauca
CTTCTCATCCATGAGGCCAATCAAAATCTCTTTGACGGATTTCTCTACTGTGCTAAGGTCGCTCGACATACACACTTGTGATAAAATGTCTCGGATAGGTGGAAAAACGCTCAAGGTAAGCAGAATGGGTGGCGAGGTCTCAATAATCACTACACAAAATCAATTATTTCTCTATGGGCTCGGATAATCACAATTCACAAAAGTGTCCATAGTGAAACATTCAATGGGTTAAATAGACAACACCGTAACATACTCCTCCAACGGGAAGGAATGCCTCAATCAATACAATTCCATCTATTATGGCGTGGTTCCAATAGTCCAATGGTGATATTTACAGCAATAACTTTGTTTCTAGCCGTTCTGGAGCATCGTTCTAATGGTCATGACTCCTCCAACGGTCATATTTCTTCATCATGGTGAAGTTCCAGTCTGTTTTGTTCTTCTATTCCGGTGAGGTTCAAGTTCTGCAAGCCTTCCTTCTGCGAAGTCCTCTCTAGAACCTCCTGCAATGTTTCTAGCTTTGTTTTCTTCTTACTAAGATTTCTTGCTTTCTTTCCTGTGATCTACATCTCTAGATTCCTCCTTCCATTATTGTTCTTATCTCCTCTTAGCATGGTAACTTCTAACTGTTGAGGGTATTTCATAGGGTTTGAGGGTAATACTTTTTCTCTTACTGTCATTGAAGTAGGTGCTCTTCTCTTCTGCATGGATAAGTTCTTCAATACTTCTTGCATTATTTCAAATTCGACTTCCAGGTCTCTGGCCCTCATTTGCTTCAACTTGTCTTCCAGTTCTTCTATTAAGCGCGTTATTCTCCTAGCCATGAAATCTTTTAATTTTTTATTTTTTTGTTCTCTAGATTCCTCTTCTTATTTCCTTCGGATCTAATCTCTCTCAATCCAAGTCCTTCCTAACAAAAGTGAAAAAGGAGTGATATTCTCAACAAACTTAATGACCTCAAATTATTCTTCTGTCGATGTTCCATGAGCATGCATAGGTACCTAAGTAAGTCTTCCACATAGGGTTATCATCTTTCCTTTGAAAAATCTTATTCCTCCCAATGAAGGAATCATAGCAGGCTTTCTCGAAATTTCCCAAGTACCTTCTGTCATGATGTTAACCTATTTTTTTGCATCCAATACACAGTCTATATTGAAGTCTCCTATTCTTGTTTCTATGCATTCTTTCTCTTTTAAGATCTCTGATAAACTGATGTCTTTGTGATCATTCAGTGTTTCTTTCATCTGCAATAATATAGCCTTTGTTTCTTTCTGGTTCTTTGGTATATTCTTAGTCTCTTGACCTTCCTCTTGGTTTTCTTGTCTCATTTTCATCTTCTCAACTTTAGAAATCATTCTAGGGAAATCTAAAAATTCATGTCCAGTAGCTTTACAAAAAAGGAAAATAGGACCTCTACCAGGGCATTCCTTAGCAAGATGTCTCGGTCTTCTGCAACTATAACAAAGATTCAATCCTATCTTTCTCTTAAATGATCCCCAACCTTTCTTGTACTGCACAACGGGATCACAGTGATGGACCTGCAAAAAATTCTTTCTAGGATCCTGCATCCACTTGTTAGTCAAAAAATTCTTTCTATGCATAGAAATAACATATCTTTCACTATTTCTATCAAATCTATTCATATCATATCTTCTTTATTCGAGTTGTGCCCTAGTTTTCAGACTAGGACTAAATCTATCAAACATACCTAGATCCATTCTTTTGAAATAAAAATTTCCACTTATCTTACCTTTATCAGAGCACAAATCTTTAAGATCTTACTTCTTTTTTTAGATCGGGGTTCTTCTTAGTACAAAGCTTCACAAGTCAAGTAGAGTATTGCGCACTAGAGCAACAGATCTACACACATAGCTTTATATTTTCTTTAGTTCCCAGCAATCACAGTTCCAGGTCCAAGCAATGGAACCATATGTTGGCACAGGAGTAGACCTGGGGTTTAACGCTTCAACATCGCACCAACAAAACCCTAACTACCGACCCTTTCGGCAACACCTGTGAAGCAGATGAAGTCTCGCTCGAGGTAGATACAGAGGGGTTTTAGGACTCAAGTGTCTAAAACCTAGTTGGGACATAGATCTGTGATCACAATACTTAACAGAGCACTTAGCAATTAACATTCATTATTCTTTGACCCTTATTCACATCACAGGTAAAACCCTAATTACATAACAATGCAGTATTCAACAAGATCTAAGAATATCTAACCATTTATCACATAGAATCAAATAGATCTATCATTCATTCATGTTATTAATCACTAATCTACTACATAAGATGCATATAACATACATAAATATTACAACACTAAGCATAGATCACATCAATAACATATCAACCACATCGTACAAAGAAACCACAACACAGGATATCTGTGGTTCACCCCAGTTTGGTGCTACTTCCACCAACTATTCTTCTTCTTTATTAGTCTCCTTCAATATTCTTACATGCATAGAGCCTCAAATCCAACTCTGCATAGGATAGGAGATCTGCATGCACCTCACCAGATCCTCCTTCCCTGAGTTCGTTCCAAGCACCAAGATTCTACACAGTCTGTGCAAAAATTCTTTTACAATCACTTGCACTTAGCTTTGCAAGTATTAACACACAATATGCATAAAGTCGATTACAAATACTTTCACTAAGCCACACACATTCACTACTACTTGTTACATTTGTTATCTCTCTATTTATACATTAAAAAAGGGGCCTAAACATGGGTAAACCCATGGGCCGGCATCCCATACCCATTGCATAAACCCTAAACCTAAAAATATCATAAAAGGGGGTGAGATCCCACGATATTTGCTTCGCTTGGGCGCTTCATCTTTGACCATCCTAAGAAGCCCCAAAAATGTTCAAACATGACCAAGTTTCTCCAAAAATTGGTCGAGGGCCAACAGGGGTTCCAGCAGGAGTAGTTGATCTTGAATGAAGAACAACTTGTCCTTGATTCATGAAAGCTTCAAACCGAGATAATACTTGTGGATCATTTAGTCCTGACAATGATATTTTTATTTCTTGAAATAACTTTTCTAGACTTTTTGGGACTTCTTAAACTTTGTTCTTAGTGGAGCAACTTGGCTCAGATGTTGTGGGTTTATCTTCCTGTGAAGAAGCCGCGGGTTTTGACTCTCCTTGCAATATCTTCTGTAAATTGTTTCGTCTATGATTTTGAAAGCTGAGGAAACCAGCTTGTTGGTTAGGAGGCATAGTTTGGAATCTTCTTTGAACTTATCCATAAGATCTAACTCCCCTGAAAATATCTTCATAAGGAGAATCCTCATGGATGCATCGCTTCATGTTAAATTGAGCCAAATGACTTTCCACTATATTATGTGAATCACGTTTCTTGAATTCGATGTAAACTAATTTTACATCTTCCAGGGTTGTAGCCTCGACTTTAGAATGACCAAAATCTAATAATGTGAACATCCCAACTTGAATGGGAAAATTTATCCAAACCTTTTTCTGAGCTGCTTTCAATTCCTTGTTGATACCTCCTGCTATTGTTTGGTATGCCACTTCCCTGCATACCAGCCTGTCAGGTAAAAACTGTGGAAGGGCATGAGGAGAAACAGAACAACCAAATACTCTAATGTACAAGAAATTATCCTCAATGAACCATTCTACAAGTTTTCCTAATTTCTCCATAATCGTTTATGAAATTCTAGGCGGCGAGTGGCCATAGAAAGCTATGTGAATAGGTGCCACTATGCAGTGACAGATTTCGTAAAATAAATCTTTGTTATTTTCCTCCCATAATTTGGAGTGGTAGAAATGTATTGTCTCAAAACTTTATGGGGTCCAACTCTTGTTCATCAGGGGGAATGGGGTCATGAAACAAATTCCATCCATAGTATATGCTAGCATGTAGAAAGGAGCAGGTTTCCCTTTTGATTTTGATGATTGATACTCGACAATTTCCTTGGCCAAATTATCAGATAGCATTTTACCCAGTTGAAGGTATAACCCTCGGCTACTTCATTCATTATGGCTACCCACTCAACTGAAAAATGCGTAGGTTTCTTCTTCCCAAATAAACGACAGAGCATCATGGCTATATATAACATATGAGCATCTAAGGACGTCGTGGAATACATACAATGAGTGTCAGCTCTAAATTTTTCTGGATTTCCCCATTAGGTCTTGATTAAATCATGACCATTTCTACTGTATTGAGTGCATTCTCTTCTCTCAAAATATAAAAGAAATGTTTCATTGTAAGTATATTTAGGTATAGGAGAAAGATTATACTTTACTTGTAGATTCTCTGGTCGGAAAGAGTCGATGGAAGTCTACTAGTGGTTGATGACACTTCTAGTTTGGATGTCAACATGTTCCAAAGCCCAATTTATCACATTATTGTAGTGTATAATTTTGGGTCATACATAAATCTTATGCACTTCTAAATGTGCTACAAATTTAAGCTTGGCTGAGAAGGACTCGTCCTCTTCCTCGGCAGAGTTGTCTGGACAGTTAATAATCTCATGCTCTAAGATATCAAAAACCTACTTCCAAGACTTAATGGCGTTCGTAACTCGCAGAGTTGTGTCTGATAGAACATCTACATTTGGATTGGAATCATCACCTGATGCATCAAGATTATTTGCAACTTTTCATGGCGCCATAATCCTCAAGGAAATAGAATTATCCTACCTGTAACAAGAGGAGTCTATAATCTCTACACTGAATAAAAAACTGCTAATTGCAAATGGTAAAATTATTTTGAAATTCTAAGTGCTTTATTCATAAATTCTATCGAACTTTGTATAGATCTATTGACGAAGAATTTATTAAAAACTTAATGGAATTTATTACCTGGTGATTCACAATCTTTATTGAAATAATTAACCTTAATCAATCATAAATGCCATTAATACTTCGACAGTTCGACATTCGGAAGTTTTGTATGTGATGGGATGGAAATCCCCTGAAGTCTGAAATTGTGGAGTGATTAATTAATACTTAATCATGATTAACCTAAGTTATTAATGTTTTATTAACCCTTTAAAAAAAATTACTTTTTGTAATTACTTTGGCCCTTTGATACTTCTGTGGTTTTTGAACTCGACCTTCATTAAATCTCCCAAAGGGAAATCCCCCGAAGTGATGTGGTAGAGATGACATCATTTTTTATGGTGTGTTAAGAAAAGAGAGGTTTCGTGTGTCACTTGAAAACGTGTGAACCATCTGACGTAAATGTTAGAAACAAGTGCCATGTGTCAACTAGAGAAAATATTTAAAAGACATGTGTCCCATGATGCATCCGTAAGTCCTTTAGGAATTATCATGAGTGACTATATTTGAGATTTCATAGTTTCAGGGTTTTTCTTGTTTAGAGTTGTTGGAATACCCGAAGCACGAAGCTCTGAAGCGACTGTTAAATATTTTCTTTTAAAACTTAGGCAACTTCTAATCTTCAGAGATCATTAGGACTATTCAATCAAATTATAGTAACTCATCGACGATAGATATTGTAAGCACATTATTGATAAATAACAACCATTGGGTTTATTTTAAAATTCAAAGGCAATTCTCTAAGTTTTTTTCTTTTTGGGTGAAACTTTTATTTCTAAGAGGCAAAATCTAAAGTTCAAAAGCTCAAAATTATACGTGTTCTAATACTTCCTATCATAATAATTCTTGGTCAAGTATTTCTTTTGAAAATAATTTTTGAACTACCTTCAAGTGAGTTTCTTCTCATCAATGTGTTGTACTTGCACAAGATGGTCCCACCACATTGATCTTTCCCCTTTAACTGGTAAACTGCAATTATTCCTTCTTCCTATGAGGAATAGTTATACAACTAAAAATAATTCCTCATTCCCAATAAACAAATCTCTGAATCCTCATATTTCTTGTGCTCACCATCAAAGGTAGGAGGTTTTATCTTCTCGAATTCTCCTTGCAATTCATCTACTCTAGACCTTCTCTTATGCTTTATGACAGGAGATAATATTGGACTACTCTCTACTCTCTTAACTAAGTTCCTTGGTGAGTAATGGTTATGTATATCAACACTTCTATATTCTCTTATTTTTTCATGAGATATGTGGCTATTTGACTTGGTTGATTATGTCCACTTATCCACCTTCTTCTCTATTTTGTCCAAAATATGCAACAACCTGATGTGGATTCCATCTAGATTCTCTTTGGATTTCATGAACCTTTCATTATAATCCTTATAACTCAACACATCTCTTTGTATACTCCTTATATTCTACACCAAATTCATGCTTTCCTCTTTTCCATCTCGAATTCCATTTGATTTTGTTCCAACATTACCCATGTTGACACACAACCCCATGAATTCATCTTCATGGATATAAGTTCTATCTACCACTTCCATGAATTTGGTATCTCTATGATATTATCGCTCAATTATTTTTGTGTCCTTAACTATGAAAATGTGCATGAAATGGGATTTGTTTGACCATAATAATTTAACAAATCCATAAAATTATGCACCACTCTGGCCCCTTAAGTGCACCAGAATTATTCTTTCTATTTTCTTTTGAAATCTACATCTCAATTCACATTTATGGGTGATGATATGGATTCATCTATCTAATACCTTTCCAATTACTACTTTGTTTCTCAATTTTGAGTCTCGAGCATAAAGTTACAGTCATTTGGGTATAGCCACTTTTCCCCTTTCTCCACACCTTTCATCCAGGTGTAAATTTAGTCGTGCTCATGCTTCCTTACAACATATCTTTTGGTATTTTAATAGGATATCAATTGGGTTTCTTCATTATTATATTTTGAACATTTTTTAATTTTCACCTTTATCTGAGCTCCAGGATGCTAGTTACAACCTATTGAAGTTTTGGCCATCTTACTCTTTTAATATTGAATTCTACAAGATTCTTTTCTCTTATCCTATGAATTTTTGGTTACCCAAATTATTAATATAACTCCATGATTGTGTTATATGGCTAAATATATTTCCATAGACTACTATTTTTCCCTAATCTGACTTCTGACCATAAAGTTATGGTCTCTGGAGTAAATCGGTGCCTCAAATTTACCTTACACTGTATAACCTAGAACTTCCTCATACAAGCTTCATTTATGAAAAGTTTAAATTGTTAGAAATCTCTCTCCAAGATATTTCATTTTGTAATCAAAATATATCTATACTACAAGTACACATAGTTTTTTACAAATCCGATCTTCTAAAAATGTTGTTTAGGCTTCAAAAATGGTGTGCAAAAAGATTACCTAGAAAACATTGTAATGTTTTGATAAATTTCACTATTTTCTGAGAATTTTAGTTGATTTATTCTGAAAAGAATGCTTGGATGGCGTCTTGGGATCACCTGGAACCCTGGTATGATTCCATGGCATACCTCTAGCCACACTGGCCCTACCTCATTAGCCTTCAACCCTTCTCCTACTTCATTTTCCCTTTTCTCACCTCCACTAGCATGCATACTCTTAACTTTCAAGCCCCATTGTGAGAATGTCTACATGGAGGCCTCCTATTTATTCCCTTTTGGGTAGTTTCTGAAACCATCGATGGACCCCCCCTAAAATCATGGTTATATGAAAAGGCATGAACCTTGTTTTCCGCCATGGCCCCATGTCATTGCCACTCTGCAACACCTGGTACTTTCCATCACTACCACTTTATACCTTCCTCTGTGAAAGTACACATCACCTCTTCCACTTCATCACCACATCACTTCAATGTTGCCTCCATGTCACATTGACATCATGTACAAAAAAATACCAACTTATTTCCAAATTTAGAATTTTTTCAATTTGTCCAAAAATGCCCAAGTTCGAAATTATTTCCTCGGACCGCCATTAAATCTCTGAACTAAAATTAATATAAAAATTTAGTATCTGAAAACATCAATTCAACATCTTCATCAACCAATTACATTCGTGCACAACTGGTCGACATTTCTAGGTGCAGATTTCACTCAATTCTGTTCATAAATTTGGGAATTTTAACCAATTCCTCCATGGATGCACTGTAAATTCCAATATTCGACCATATACATGTCCAAAAATATGCAAACTAAGATAATAATTGGGGATTTTTAATCCCTACGGTAAATTTCCTTAAATTCCCAATGAATTCTTCCCCAATTTCACAAAAGTGCTTCTGTCAAAAAAATTGCAGACGTGCCCTGAAACTTAATTAATGCAATTTCATCTTCAACACTCTATCTCTTTCCCATATAGGCTTAGTATTGAACCTGTCGCTATGATACCAAAATGTAGCATCTCTAGCCCCAACGTGGGCCATGCCACACAAAGTTTTTCCTCTATGATAGCAATTTAATTAATGATTATGCTCTGCATATGAACATACATACATTCATAACATCATATGTACATGCATAAATAATTAATAGTTATACCATAATATGGTAATTAAATTAATCACATAGAATTTATGAAAACAAATAGTAGACACTTTTCTTTTGTAAAACACCGACTGGCTCCAGACCAAAGATGTTCCTCCTAGCCATAGAGTCTATTGCTCATAAACATTCAGCAACAAGTCACCCCCAAGCTAAGACTGATAACTCCACCTGGAAAACGGGTTCCTAAGCCAAAATAAGGTCCTATAGACAACAACAAAAAAAAACTCAAACCAAGGTTAAAACTCTAACAACCACTCCCATCTCACAACCTCTCATTCCCCATAGTATGTCCCACCTAAGGAAGCATACCCCTTCTATGCTTAAGAGTCCTTTGGTTGTTCTACTTCCCTTTCAAGGATTTAGAAGATACCATACATGAAGTATCATATCCATGTAGCACCTCGAACACAAGGATACACTAATAATTTCTCTACCCACTAGCCAACACAGAGGGGAAATAATTCCCAACAGTTCTATCACCAAGAGAGAAAAATCACGGGCTTGACAACCTGCATCTTCAACCCAAACCACAAAGGAATTACTAGGAACATTCAACTACAAAATATCTCCTAGTACCGATACCAATGATGAATGGCAGAATGGTACGAATGGAAAAAGTGATTGTGAGAATGATTAGAATGAATGGGAAAATACACTAAGTTCCCACTTTATGTATGCATGTTCCTAACTTGACACTTCTCGTGCTGAGAACTACATGGGCTCCACTTGGTGATACGTTTCCCACCTTTAGGAACTTAGGATAAAATACATCCCATAATTTATGCTTTGGGAAATATTATTATAATATTCCCTTGGCTTAATCCCCCTTGGATTAGCCCCTCTTTCTATACTCTTAGCCCCCTTTTCCCTCTAGTGGAGTTCTTATCTCCTCATACTCTTTTGTCTAATTGGTGTGTAGAAGTGATGTTTTTTTATTAATATAATTGAGTTTTATTACATATTACAATGATAGCATCATTGGTTTTTTAGCATCCATACTATCCAACCTAATAATCACATAGGAAATATGGCCCAAAATATCTTGGCTCACTGGCCTATAAAGTATATGTACATTTACAATGAGAGTTCTTCCTAGTGTATTAGAATAAATATTTTTGGGGGCACAAGTGTAAGGAACATAATATTTTGATGGCCATCTATGAGGATGTTCTTGATGAAGATACTGATTTTTCCTTTGTTGAATATACTCCACCAGTAGAGGATCCTACCCCTCCCTCTAATCCACTAGAAGTTGAAACGTTGATCTTCTTGAATTACCTCGTTAATTTTTATTCTTCACAAACCTTCAAGATAATTGGCTACATAAGGAATAGTAAATTCATTATCTTGTTTGATAGTGGAAACACCCATAAATTTATTCATCGTCGAATTTCTCAAGAGACCTTGTATTATATCTCTGTCATAAAAAAAATTCAAATCATGATTGCAAATGGTGGTTCCATGAAATGTGGGGGGCATTGTGAAAATGTGTTTCTACAAATAGGTCATTATCACCTAAAAAATCATATGTTTTCTATTGACACAGGATACTTCGAAATTTTTCTTGGTGTTTAATGGTTATGCACACTTATACCCATCACCATGGATTTTAAGGAATTAAC
Organism: Picea glauca; assembly: GCA_000966675.3. Taxonomy (NCBI): domain Eukaryota; kingdom Viridiplantae; phylum Streptophyta; class Pinopsida; order Pinales; family Pinaceae; genus Picea; species Picea glauca. The sequence continues at coordinate 10,025 of JZKD02S0951881.1, forward strand.
ATGCAATCCAATAGGAGGGACAATAGTATAAGTTCCAAAGCATCACAGTAGGTTCACCTGGTATCATCAGTTCCCATATAATGGAAAGGCTACTAAAAAAAGCTCATTTCAGAATTATTTCCCAGCTCTATTCCATTCAAGTGGTTCAAACCCCCTCACCTACTATGCATCATGACCTCTGATCTCATTATCCCAACACCAATATGTTTTTCACACTCCCCGAAGACTTCCGTTTCTCGCAACAGCCATGATCATCCCATTCCCCTAGTCCCTGACATCCTTCCTCCCAATTTTTTCCCTTATCATCATCCCTTTTTCCTATAAAAATGAAATTGATAAAATTATTAAGGAATTTCTAAAGGCAGGTAGCATACATCCTAGTAATAACCCTTATTCTTCTCCTGTAGTCATGATACTCAAGAAAGAGGGAACTTGGAACATGTGTACTATTTTTCACACCCTAAATAAAAACAAAATCAAATAAAATCTCCCCATTCCTATCATTGATGACCTTTTGGATGAATTGAGTGGGGCTCAGTACTTTACCAAAATTGGTCTGTGTTTTGGCTACGACCATATTAGTATGAAAGAGGAAGATATTCTAAAAACTTCATTTTTCACTCATGACAATCACTATGAGTTCTTGGTCATTCCCTTTGGATTGTGTAATGCCCCTTTCACTTTTCAAAGTCTCATGAATCATATCTTTCATCATTTTATCCATCATTTTGGTCTTATTTTTCTTTGATTATATTCTCATCTATAGTAAAACTTGGAAATACTATTTTTTCCATGTGGATCAAGTTATCCATCTACTCTTTAATCACCAATTTTTTCTCAAGCAGCCTAAATGTGATTTTGGAGCCTCTGAAATTTGAGTACCTCGATCATTTTCAACAATGATGGTGTATACATGGATCCTAAGAAAATTGAATCTATGAAGGATTGGCCTTGCCTTAGAACTCTTAAAATATTTCATGGTTTCCTGGGTTTAAAAAGATATTATCGCAAGTTTGTTCAAAATTATGGTAAAATTGCATCTCCTCTCATAACTCTCCTTAAAAAGAATTATTTTAGTTGGACTACAAAAAATGATCAATCCTTCCAATCCTTGAAAGAGGATATGTGCATGATTTGTATTCTATCACTACTCGAATTCACCAAGACTTTTGTACTAGAATGTGTTTCTTCGAGGAAAGGAATTGGGGCAATCCTCATGCATGATGGAAAACCTTTGGTTTTCACTAATAAAAAACATATGTAGCACCATTTGGGCTAGTATACCTATGAAAATAAAATATTGGTTATTTTGTATGCAATGGATCTCTGGCATCCTTATATTTGGGAAACATTTCCAAATTAAAACTAATTATCACAGCCTCAAGTACTTTTTGGAACAAATAATTTCCTCCCCAGAGCAATAGAAATGGGTAACCAAGATGTTTGGTTATGATTATGAGATCATTTACAAGAAGGAAAAAGAAAATGTGGTTGTCAATGTTGTTTCTAGGAAATATAAAGACGAAGGGTCTCTATTTTCCCTCTCTTTCTTTGTTTCAAATTGGATAGAAGTTGTTCGTCAAGAATGGTTGCAGGATCCCAAACTTGCTCATCTAATCCAACAAATGCAACAAGATCCTCATGATTCTCTACGATACTCTTGACACAATAAGGAGCTTCACTATAAAGGTTTTATGGGTTTAAGCAAACAATATCACCTTAAATCCACTATGTTATCATAACTTCATCCTTCACCCACAACTAGGCATTAATATTTTCACAAAACCTATGAATAGATCAAATCCTTTTTTTTCCAAGAAGGCATGAAACATGACATCCACAACTTTGTATGCGAATGTGATATGTGTCAATGCAATAAGGGTGAAGAATTCAACACTATAGGCACACTCCAACTGCTATTTATCCCATCTACTATATGGACAACTATTTCTATGGACTTCATTATTGGCTTACCAAAATTGGGCAATAAGTATTTCATCATGGTTGTAGTAGATCACCTTTCCAAATATGGTCATGTTTATGCCCTCCAACACATGTTCATAACATCTACAATGGATCATTTTTTTATGGATAATACATTCAAACTCCATGGCACACCTCACTCTATTGTCCTCGACCATGATCCCACTTTCACCAAAAAAAATTGGCAGGAATTGTTCAAGTTCCAAGGAACCCAGCTACAACTCAGCACGACATATCATCCCTAGATTGATGGACAAACTCAAGATGTCAACAAGTGCTTGGAATCCTATTTGCAATTTTTTTCATATAACATTCAAATTCAATGTGATCAGTGGTTACGACTAGATGAATGGTGGTACAACACATATTACTATGTTTCCACTTTCGTGAATCCTTTTGAAGTGGTTAATGGTCAAAATCCATTGTTTGTTCTATCCTACCTTCTATGTGTCTCTAATGTTTAGGACATTGACTGCATGCTTATAGTCAGAGCTGCAACTCTCTATACCCTCAAACAAAATTGGGTCATGGCTCAAAATCACATGAAGCACCAAGAAGATCAAGGTCATTCTGAACATCAATTTACTGAAGGGGACTAGGTGATTCTTTATCTGCAATGATCAAAATCTGGACCAGGGGTCAAATTTTAGCTCAAAAATCAAAGTTCTCGGAATTTCCTCAAAATGAATGAGAGTGTATCCCTCATCGTCACGAACCCAACGCAACTCGTTTCGTATCAAACGGACATCGGGAACGAGAGATATAGCGATTTGTTCGAATCGTCAAACAGGTAAAAAAAAGGAAGTTGACTGTGCAGTCCGTACAGTCCGTACAGATGCTGACGTGGCATGACCATACGCTGACGTGGTAGAGGTGATGTGGCAGAGATGAGTTGGCACATGGTGACATGGTAGTTTTGGATTGGCTGACAGTTGGACGAATCGTGTTGTGACACGTGGCATGGTTTTGGCAAATTATGAGGTGCCACGTGGCCCAGTCGTGGGCTGCCATGTGGAACCATGGCATTGGTTGTTTGTTCAAAATTTATGGAGTCCATGGGATTTGAACCCCGGACCTCCTTCCACCGTGAAATCTTTAACAAAGTCCGCCCTGCCAACGCACCATACCATATGCCTTGTTTATTATATGGTTTGATATTTATTTGAATTGAATTAATATTTAATATGGCGGGGGGTCAGGCTGGGGCTTAGCCCCAGCCCGTGGTTGTATGGTTACCATATGACTCTACACGGAGGCACGTGAATGTAGCCGCGGTTGTATTTCACATTATCATATGACCAAGTGTAAACGGAATGGCGCACACATATATGTAAATAGAGTTCAGCCCATGGTTTCGGGCACCAAAACATATGACCATAAAGTTTGTGCGTGGGAGTTAGTTTTTTTAAACGGTTAACAACCAATCATTTGTTCGACATTTGGCGCATTTTCATTGGTTTGAAAATCTTGGCCTTTTTTATATGAGCGCGCAATCACATGGACCATATGTGACCTCGGCCTTGGCGGTTAGGGGCTGGACGCGCTCTAACCATCCTACAGTTTGACCGATTTTTGGTTACACATGGGTGTTGGGTTTAAGCACATGTTTTGGAGCGTGTTCTTGGTTCAACGTATAGGAGGTGCATTTTGGCGAACCAGAGCCAGCAAGCTTGAAGGAAGAGGATGGCAGGAGGCCTATCTTTCTCATTTTTTGGCCGATTGAGGTGTCATAAAAGCCCAGCTAGGGGTTTTTGGACGTC
>JZKD02S0951903.1:7205-21043 GCA_000966675.3 Picea glauca
GATTAAATATCCAACTGAAATTTAAACAATTACAAAGACTTAGGATATCAATTTCACCTCTATATATGTAATACAAATATGCAAAAACAATCTAGAAATGAAATATAGGATATGTATGAGTGAAATAAACCTTTAAGCACCAAACCCTAGCCTTAGGGTTTCTCCAAATCTGATTTTTTATTATTGTTATGTAATTTCCAGGTTTGAGAAATCCTTAAATCATCCCAAAAAATGTTAGATAAAACTTTTAAGTACTATTCTATAGGGCCTTTTTGTCCTTTTAGGGTTGGAGGTGAACAATTAAGCACAAACCCTAGAACAGACAAGTCTATAAAATGAATTAAACCATTAATTTTACACTACACTTGGAAAGAAACCTAAATTATGATATTTTCTTTGATTTTCACCATTATATTTCTTTCTAAACAAACAAAAAAAAAATATTTTGGATTTTAGGATTTTTTATTTGGTTGTCGGGAAAGACAAGTGCCTTACTCACACTAGGGATTATGGGGTCAAGAAGTATGCCCCTCTAAGAATTGGTCATTCTTGTATTAAGGATTAGGGTCAATATATTAGAAATCCTAGGGTAGAATAATATCTTATCTGATCAATAAAAGGTATGGAGACTAAGGTCCTTCTTGAAGTGATTCCCTAAGGAAAAAAAATCCTTCACCAACAAGATAAACTATGTAGCATCCCCAACCCATCTGAGCGACATTACAGTGAAAAACTCTTAAAAACAAAATTTCAGCTAACTACTTAACTATTTTATTCTTAGCCAATTTCCTGTAGCTTTCCATTACAAACTAAAACAAATTTAGCTACTGTCTTTAACCACACAATAGAAGAATTCAAAAAATGTTATTAATCAACATAAAATGCAGCTAACAACTCATTACAATATCATATAAATCATTCTCATTTACACATAGTTCATGCACAACAATTAAACACATCATTTAACACAATACCAAGATTAAACACTTATCTTTTCCCAACATTTGTGCAACCAACTACCTGGGATGGACGTTCCACCCAACCATAGACTGACTGTTCCAAATCTCAATAGCCAATCACCCCCGAGATGAGGCTAACAATCCACAAAAGAGGGTGGTCTCTCACAGTCCACTTACATCTCATAAAATTCTCAATCCAACTGTTATTTTCCTACAACTACTTAGATTTTTCCACCATCTATCTTTCTCTTGACTTGTTGATCCAAAAAGGATCCAGAGAAGGCTTAGAACAACTCAAGACACTCATAATGGCTTTAGTGGACATAGAAAGGGAAAAAAATAAAAGTTCTCAAAACTCAGTGAAAATGGAATGATCATGAAGAGTGCGTCGCAAGATTTCTAATGGCACAAACGACTCGTCAAACAGAGTTATGGATTGCAAGATATAAGCGGTCAAAGTTCAGGTCAAACTTGGTCAAAAGTCAAAGGTCAAGGTGACATGTGTCACCACTGCAAGAGTGAAACATGGCATGTCCGTACAACTAATGTGGCAGAGTGATGAGTTGGCATGGGATGAGATGGCAAGGTTGTATAGGTTTGATGGCAGACACATGGGCGAATTAGGTTGTGACAAGTGTCATTTTCGTGGGAAAATGTTATGGTGCCATGTGGCCCAGTCATGGGCTTCCATGTGGCACCCCTCCAGTCTATTTGGAAAGTTGTAAAAGTATATGACTCCACAAGCATCAAATCGACAACCTCCGGATGAGGGTAGTGCTTTGGGAAGGCCCGAGCTACCAACCCGCCCACAATGTTTCTTAACCCTTATGGTCTGTATTAAACATTTGAATTGCAATGGTTGTATTTTCGGCAGGGTAAAGGGTCAGGGCTAGGCCCCATCCCACACTTTCATGCCACACACCATACGTCCACACCGATAATCGTTGGTGGTTCCACCATATATGGTGGCATATTCTGCCAACCACCAAACTTAACCATCGTCAGAATCTCCGCTAAGTACCCCGCCATTTTTAACAACACGCCAAAATTTCAGTTATAACCATGTGTTAAAAGGGGAGTCCACGGGATTTTATCCCGGGACCACCAACTAACCACACTCTAAATATAGCTCCATCTACCAACGCGTCAAGCACCCTCTTTAATGCACAACCGCCTACTTTGTATTATAAAGAGGGGCCTTTGGCCAGTGAATAGACAGATGGGAGGAGAACCAAGAGCACGCCCATATGGATTTTGGCAGAAATTTCGATATAGGGCACATTTTCCGATATTTTTCCTAGTCATTTATTACAGAGGCAGGGCACAAAAATCGAGGTAGGGGTGTCTCTTGGGCCTGACAGTGACAGACTCGGATTGAGGTGTGGAGATAGTCATTTTTAGGTAATTTGATGCCACGAACGGAGTGGTTGTAACGTCCCTCGCCGTAATCCCACTAGCCGGGCAAACACTACTGTGCGAAACAACATCATTCTCCTACTTAATTAATAACATGCATTTAAGTCATATTAAACACATTTAACTTAGAGTAAGCACAAGATTACTGCTAAAATAAATAATCCTTGCCATTAACAATAATTCAAATTTACAACAGAATACATTATACGTATAAGCATCATAGACATGCAAAACATAATATTAGGCATAAGTTGATACTTATCTTTGAAACCATGGTAATTCCACCAACCATGTGCATGCCTTCCATGAACCTCCTAGCCTTAGACCACGCTACTCATCATGCTCAATAGTGGGTCACCCCCGAGCTGGGACTAAGCTCCACCCAAGGCAATGAATCCTAGTCTAGGCCGAGGTTACATGGAAAACTGCATAGAATAACCAGAAGGATTCTTCCTAGGATGCCTTCTTACGCCCACTACTCACGGACTCTCATTCCCCACATGCCTGTTCCACCCGGGAGTATACACCTTCACAAGAACAATCCATCAGTGCTTCACCTCCCTCTCTGGGTCTCGGCAATAAGTCAGATCAAGAAGTCTTAGAGCTCCGTAGCTGGTGCTGGAATCTCTCTGGAATAATACCACTTCCCAAAAGACTCCTTCACCTGGAAATAGCTTCTGATAGGCCTGAAAGACTGCCTCTTCAACTAAGGGCCTTAAAACCCAATTCTTCAGCCCCTTCCGACTCAATTCACGCACAGTGAGGATAACCACAACACAACCCCACTCAGGAAAACAGAAAACAAAAACCTACAGATAGATCAGTTATGGATTCAGCTCTGCAATGGTGGATAGACTGGGTTCTGGAACTCACAAGTCGACTTTCCCCTCCCGACCAGTTCTCTCAATGGTGCATAGGTATTTCAAAGATAGATGTTGACCAATAACAGAATCAGATGGATGATGTTTTGGTCTTTAGGAAGACATCTCAGTTCTCTAGTTCTCAGAGCTGCATGAGGGTATCCAAAATTAGATGCAAAGGATGATGGAATGAGAAGCGACCCCCTCCACAACTGACTTCTGCATTTTTTTAACTACATGTGCCTGGGTCAACACATGTCACCCATGAAGCTGCATGCACTCCATCAGCATGCATTCCTCTCCAGGAACTTAGGACACAACATATATTTCACATGGCCTTTGGAATAATATTAAAATATTATTCCCAAGGACCTAAGCCCCTAGGCTCAACACTTAGCCTCTCTTTCCAACCTTCCATCTCCCAATCCCTTAACCAATCTGTAGAAGCTTAGTTCCCCATCAATCATTCATCGTGTTTTATTTTCACGCAGCGGTGTCTATATTTTTATTAATGTTCTGCATGATTACATATACAAAAGCAAGATCACGGCCTTAACACTTAGGCTCTCTGGCCTAATAACACATAATCCCACCAGCTTATATAAACTTGGCTCACCAGCCTATAGAACATAATTACAATTCATAATGCAAGATCTATATTTCATAGACATGATTTACAATAAGGCTCGGCCTTGGGGACATTACAATCCCCTCCCCTTATTTTGTACTGTCCTCAGTGCAGTTTTACACTACATCTGCAAGCTTTTCAAAATTTTCAAAAAGATGCGGGTACTTTGCCTGCATAACATCTTCATGCTCCCATGTCACGTCCTTAGGACCGTACCAGGTCCACTGGACCTTTACAATCCCTATATCTCGATTCCAGAGCTGTTTGTTTTTCCTGCCCAATATGCGCATAGGATGCACTTGTAGGACACCTTCTTGTTCCACATAAATCATATTCCAATCGATAACATGATTAGCATCTGGTATATATTTCTTAAGTAATGAAACATGAAACAGATTATGTACAGTCATAGATGCAGGTAATGCAAGCATATATGCAACTGGCCCAATCCTTTCTAGGATTTCAAATGGCCCACAAAATCTGGCTGCCAACTTGGCACAACTTCCTAGTTTCAAGGAACTCTTGTTAGCTTTCACTTTCAGGAAAACATGATCACCCACTTTGAACTCTCTCTGGGTTCTGTTCTTATCAACACAAATTTTCTGCCTGTCCTGGGAAACTTTCAAATTCTGCTTAATTTTTATCATTTGGTCCTTCATCTCCTTGAGAAACTCTGGCCCATCTACTGCTCTATCAGCTGGATGATCCTAGCTCACTGGAGTATTGCACTTTCTTCCATAAAGTGCTTCAAATGGGATCATCTTCAATGATGCATGATACCCATTATTGCAGGCAAATTCTACTAAGTGCAGGTATTCTTCCCATCTTGATGGTTTGTCCATCACATACATTCTCAATATGTATTCTATTACTCTGTTCACCCTCTCTATCTGTCCATTAGACTCGGGATGATAAGTTGTACTAAAGTTCAGATTCGTTTCAAATCCTTTGAACAATCCTTTCCAGAAATTCAAGGTGAATTTTTTTCTCTGTCAGACACAATCGTTTTAGGAATTTCATGCAATCGTGCCACTTCCTTTAAGAAAATATCAGCAACATCTGTTGCCTTGTGAGTAGTTTTTAGTGGAATAAAATGGGCAATTTTTGTAACGTTGTCCACCACCACCATGATCGAATCATGCAACTTGCTTGTTTTGGGCAATCTTGTAATAAAATCCATTGTCACCACTTCCCACTTCCACTTAGGAATGGGTAAAGGTTACAGCAACCCTGTTGGGTGGATATGCTCAGCTTTAACTTTCTGGCACTCCATACATATGGCGATGTATTCACCGATCTCTCTCTTCATACCCGGCCAAAAGTAATGGCTCTTGACCGCTGCTACTATTTTTTGATATCCAGGGTGCCCTGCATAAGGCACATTATGCATCTCCTGCAAAATCATCTGTTTTAAGCACTGGAGATTGGGTAAAAAAAATTTATTCTTGTACAACAGTATTCCATCAGTTTCCAATTTATAAATTTCCATCTTCTGTGGCATCTTACCCTGCTGTAGCTTGGCTACCAATTCTCTGTACTGTAGATCTACATTTGAAGCCTCCAGAATTCTGATTTTAATATCAGTCCAATACATGCTAATAGTTGTAGCATGTAATTCATGCACCCTCCTGTTGAGTGCATCAACAACTTTATTTTCCTTTCCTTTGATATGCTTGATCTCAAAGTTGTAATCACACAGAAATTCCAACCACCTACTTTGTCTAGCATTTAAGGTTGGATGATCAAGAAAATATTTCAGACCGTTATGGTCTGTTATGAGTTCAAACCTCCTTCCCATGAGGTAATGCCTCCATTTCCTCAGAGCGTGAACAATTGCTGCCAACTCCAAATCGTGAGTGGCATAATTCTTTTTGTGCTCTTTTAGCTTCCTGGGCTCATAAAAGGTTACAAATCCATTTTGACTGAGAAATCCTCCCAACCCTTCTTTACAAGCATCTGTGCACACCACAAAATCCACATTTGGATCTGCAATCCTCAAGATTGGAGTGCTAGTTAACAACTACTTCAATCGCTAGAAACTTTTCTCACACTCTTTAGTCCACTGAAACTTTTCCTCCTTCCTTTGCAAGGGAGTGATAGGGTGAGCTATCTTTGAAAACCCTATGATACACCTTCTGTAATAGCCCGCTAGACCCATAAAGGATCTAACTTCCGCCACATTCCTTGGCGCTGACCATTCTCTGATGGCCTCAACCTTCTTAGGATCCATGGCGATCCCTTCTTCTGAAATAATGTGCCCCAAGTAATGGATCTACCTTTGATAAAACAAGCATTTTCTCAACTTGGCATACAACTGGTATTCTCTCAACACTTGCAACACCATCCTCAGGTGTTTTTCATGCTCTTCCTATGACTTGGAATACACCAAAATTTCATCTAGGAAGACTATGAAAAACTTGTCTAGATAGTCTCTAAATACACCATTCATCAAGCACATAAAAACAACAGGTGCGTTCAACAACCCAAATGGTACCGTTGTGAACTCGTAATGACCATACCTTGTTCTAAAGGAGATCTTGCTGATGTCTTCATCCTTTACTCTTACCTGGTGATATCCCAATCTAAGATCTATCTTCGAAAATATGTTCACACCTTTCAACTGATCGAAAAGATCGTCGATCCTCGACAGAGGATACTTGTTCTTGACAGTTACTTTGTTCAACTGTCTGAAATCAATGCACAGCCTCAATGTCCTGTCTTTCTTCTTCACGAATAGGAACGGGGAACCCCAAGGTGACATGCTTGGGAGAATGTACACCTTCGTTAGAAGCTCTTCAAGATGCAATTGCAACTCTTTCAGCTCTGGTGTACTCATTCTATAAGGAGCTTTTGACACTGGAGCTGCTCGAGGCATCAAATTTATAGAGAAATCGATATCTCTCTTCGGAGGTAGTCTGGGTACCTCCTGAAATACGTCTTCAAACTCTATTAGTACTGCATGGTCTCCAATCTTTGAGACTTCATCTCTGGATGCTTCCTCCACACGGGCTACAAACAAGTGATAGCCTTTCATGTAGCACTTTTTCAACTGCATTGTTGAGATTTCTCTAACAACCACAACTCTGGGAATTCCTTGGACCTTTTTCCGATTCCCCTCCTCATCCAGGCATGTAAATTCCTTGTTATGGTAGTCTAGGAGGGCATGGTGCTGGTAGAACCAGTCCATCCCAATTAAATAGTCATAAGAGCCTAAAGGAAGAGTATTCAATTCAGACTTCATGCTCAATCCGTTCATGTCCACCGGATAGGACTTAACCAACTTAGTGACTTTCCACTTGGTTCTTGTAGCCAACTGCACTAACCAATACTTTTCATGTTTGCTTCTTGATAAATGAAAACTTTCCACCACCTTAGGATCTACATAACTATGGTTAGCTCCTGAATCAATTAAAATAATAAATGGTTGGTTGTTAATCATACCTTCCACTTCAATCATGTGCAACTGAAATTTAGCTTGCTTGTTGTCCAGGGCTGCATAGATCCTTGGCATTCTACTTCCCATGTCCTCCACTGTTTCAACTTGTTGAACATTATGGATAGCTCTTGCTTTGCCATTTTTATGGGGACAATCTCTGTACTTGTGGTTCTCTTTACATCCTCAACATTGAATGGGTGTCTGTCTCAGCCTTTGTTCCCCTACTTCAACCATTCTCGGCTCTCTAAATGATGGATGTCCTTGAGGACTATTTTTGAAAAAGGGAGGTTTGTTTACCTTATGCCTCTGTTCTTTCTTAAACTTCTTCTGATCATCCCAAGCCTTTGGAAAGGTAGGCTTTTCTCTTTGCTGCTCATATAAGAATTTCTCTCTTCTTATTGTTTCTTCCATAGTCTTAGGATCATCATACCAAATCTTTTCACTAATGGGAGGTGGAATTCCACTCAGATACCTTTGAATCTTGACAGCCTCATCTTTGATGAATGAAACATACTTCAGTAATTCCAAAAACCTTCGTTCATATTCATCAATGGTCATGCTGCCCAGCTTGAGTTCGAATAAATCCTTCATCTTTCTGTCATAGTATCTTTTAGTCAGGTATTTCCTCTCGAAATACCTCTTGATTTCCTTCCATGTGATATCTTTCTCTCTAACGTGCTGCACCAAAAGCTGATCCCACCACATGGATGCTTTTCCTTTTAGTTGATGCATCACAATTCTTCCTTCTGCACGAGAGGAATAATTCTGCAGTTGGAAATATTTCCTCATGCCAACAAACCATGTTTCAGAATCTTCCTCCTCCTTATGTTCTCCATCAAACGTAGGAGGATTAATCTTGTTCATCTCCCCTTTCAATTCATCCACTCCAGATCTTCGGTGTTTTCTGGTAGGGGATGAGCTTGAACTACTATGTGCTTCCTTATCAGAATTCTTTGGGGAGTGACGATGATGTCTGCTACCACTCCTTGATTTTATTTTTCTCTCAGGGGTCCTGCGACTCCCTGTTTTGCTTGTGTCACTCTCCTTTTCCAATTTCCTTTCTATTCTTTCCAGGTTCTTCAACATCTTTAAGTTGAATTCACCCTGCCAATCCCTAACCCTCATGAGCTTTCGACTATCAGCTTGATGAACCTGGGCATCTTTCTGCAATATTTCAATGATTTTCATCACATGCCCTTCCTTATCCAATTCTCTTCTGTGCCCATAGGAGTTCGATCCTTCGACTCCCAAGTTGACATCCGCTCCTTCTCTTTCGTTCTTTGAATTGGAGGAAATCTGCACCTCTTCCATTTCTATACTCGATGTTGATTCACGACTGTCCTGACACTCATTGAACTTTGCACACACAACGTATAGTCAAATGAAGTTTTTCAGGCCTTAAACCCTTAATAAAACTACAACATTCATAAACCAACACGAATAAGAAAATGTTTCTATTCCATGAATTTTCTGAGCTCTATTTGGCTCTGCAATTTCCGGTGACACCCCCATTTTCATAGTCCCCAACCCATGCATCCACGGACCATGATCAAACACTAAATTGCTAGGTGCTACAAGGCTCTCCAAACAAAACTTTGGGTTTTGGGATTTCGAGGCTTCGGGGTTTCGGGTTTCAGGGTTTTGGTCCCAGAGGTTCTCGCACTCTCTTCCCTCTCCAATTCCCAACTTCTGAAAATTTTATTTCCTTAACCTCTGGGCCCACAACATAGTTGTCTCCCACTAAGGTAGTGACACATGGTTTCCTTAATAAGGTCCACCTCACTCCCAACGATGTCAGGGGGGCCCACTACTTTTACTTTTTGTTTCTGAGTTTCGGGCATCATGAGTTCGTGCATCTACACATCTCGAACTTTTGTTTGCCAAAATTCTGAAATTATGGTCTATTCATCTACTTGATCCAACAGTCAAGTTCCTCTCCTACAATCTATGATGTAGATCATTTTAGAATTTTAGGGTTTTGGGTTTTCGGTAACTGGGAGTTCATGATGTAGTGACTCCAAATCTCTTGTCACTTCAATCCCCGAATTTTGATTCACGAGTTCTTGTACGAGATCAAACGATCCTCGATGATTTGGATCTAACGGTCCAAATCTCTCCGATGCTTACACCTATCAAAACTCTTCAGCCCTAACTTCCTCGCTAGTTGGCTGGATCCAACGGCTCACGGGATTTCGACACTTCTTCCTGAAAGCGCTCCACCGTCTGATTCTACCCTTGTTAATCTCTTTCGCGAATCGAGACTTGGAGTGACCAAGAATTTGGCCTACGCTCCAAGTTCATGATCCCTGAATTCACGAAATGATCCAACAGTTCAAAACAACCACGATCAATGACCCATGTTTATTCTAGATCCTAGGGTGGCGAGTTTGTCCATCCAATAACCACCTTGCAACTTCTGGTGATCTTACGACCCTCGCAATTTCTCGATTTCTCCACAAAGAATTCTAACCGTCCAACTCTACTTCTCAAGGAATTATGGCCAATGACTTGGTACCCTCCTTCTAAACTTTCATCTACTTAATCCAACACTTCTGGTGTGGAGTTCTCTCTCTCCCTGTGGCCATATACCACACCGACTGTATTTTTATAATATTGCTACACCTCCTGAGCTTTGTAACACGGTCAAGTAGTCCGTTGACACTCATAAACATTTTGAGGTCTGAAATTAGTCCTCCAGACACAATTTCTTCCCAAAACCTCAGTCCAAAGACCACTTATCCAGCCCATCTAGGCTCAACATTGAAACTAGGATTTGATACCATACTGTAACGTCCCCAACCGTCATCCCACTGGTCGGGAAAACGCTACTGTGTGGAACAAAATCGTTCTCCTACTTAATTAATAACATGCATTTAAGTCATATTAAACACATTTAACTCAGAGTAAGCACAAGATTACTGCTAACATAAATAATCCCTGTCATTAACAATAATTCATATGCACAACAGAATACATGATACATATAAGCATCACAGACATGCAAAACATAATATTAAGCATAAGATGATACTTATCTTTGAAACCGTGGTAATTCCACCAACCACGTGCAGGCCTTCCACAAACCTCCCATCCTTAGACCACACTACTCATCATGCTCAGTAGTGGGTCACCCCTGAGCTAGGACTAAGCTCCACCCAAGGCAAGGAATCCTAGTCTAGGCTGAGGTTACAGGGAAAACTGCACAGAATAACTGGAAGGATTCTTCCCAGGATTGCTTCTTACACCCACTACTCATGGACTCTCATTCCCCACATCCCTGTTCTGCCCAGGAGTATACACCTTCATAAGAACAGTCCATCAGTGCTTCACCTACCTTTTTGGGTCTCGAAAACAGGATGGATCAGGAAGTCTTAGAGCTCCGTATCTAGTGCTGGACTCTCTCTGGAAGAATACCACTTCCCAATAGACTCCTTCACCTAGAAATAGCTTTTCACAGGCCTGACAGACTGCCTCTTCAACTAAGGGCCTTAAAAACCAGTTCTTCATCCCCTTCCGACTCAATTCCCGCACAGTGAGGATAACCACAACACAACCCCACTCAGGAAAACAGAAAACAACAACCTACAGATAGATTGGATACAGATTCAACTATACAATGGTGGATAGACTGGGTTCTAGAACTCACAAGTCGACATTCCCCTCCTGACCAGTTCTCTCAATGGTGCATAGGTATGTCAAGGGAAGACGCAGACCAATAACAAAATCAGACGGATGATGTTTTGGTCTTCAAGAGGACGTCTTGGTTTTCTTGTTCTTAGAGCTGTGTGGGGGCATCTGAAATCATACACAAAGGATGATGGAATGAGGAGCGACCCCCTCCACGATTGACTTCTACATTTTTTTAACTGCATGTGCCTGGGTCGACACATGTCACCCATGAAGATGCATGCACTCCATCAGCATGCGTTCCTCTCCAGGAACTTAGGACACAACATATATTTCACATGGCTTTTGGATTAATATAAAAATATTATTCCCAAGGACCTAAGTGTTGGCAAATGTTTAACAGGTAGCGTATGCTTGTCATTGATGGCAAGTACAATAGTGAACATGGTAGGATCAGAGTGTGCATCAATGGACAAACAGGAACAACGTAGTCTCAGAAGGAATTAGTGCAAAGTTGAATGCAGTGATTAGGTGTGCACCAGGGATGAGGTTAACTCATGACTAAAGCTCAAGGGAGATATCATACTTAGGATCACAGGTGGATCAAAGGTCAAGGCCTTTGACACTTAGAAATTCTTCCAAGTAAGAAGGATGTGTAAGCTTGGAGGAGAAGCGTCGGTGATCGTTGGATCCCATCCCGAATTCTCGTTGACCATCAGATATCAATGTAGACAAGAGGAGCGCGCAGATATGGAGGATAGATTTTGGGCGTCAGATCCAAGTGCAGGGTCCGACCACCGTTGGATCGAGGAGAACCTGCACGTTCTTTAAAGTGCAAGGAGTAGAGGGCTCACAAAATCCCGAAATAAGGAGGACCATCCATCTTCAGGAAGGACACATGGGGATAGATCGTCAGTTCCCTGACTAGAGAGTCAAAGGAACGATGTTCCCTAACCTCTCGAAATCATGATATAATCTCAGCCGTCAAATTAAGGTTGAATCTGGACTGTTGATTCCAGTCCATGTCGGAGTTTCGGGGATCGAGAGTTGGAGATGTGAAGTAATATAATCCACAGAAATCCCGATTTCGTGATATGCGAAATCACGACTTAATCATAGCCGTTGAATCAAGATCAGATCTGGACCATTGATCCAACTCCATAATGGAGTTTCGCGAATCGCGACATGGAGAGGGAAAAGAAACAATGCAACAAGAATTGTGAAATCGAGATTTAATCGCAGCCATTGAATCAAGGTCTGATCTAGACCATTGATCTCAGTACATTTTGAAGTTTCATGGATCGAGAGTTGAAGAGGTCAAAGAATAATAACCACAGGAATCCTGAAATCGCGATATGTGATATTGCGATTTAATCGCAGCCATCAAATCAAGATGTGATTTGGACTGTCGATCCGACTCACGTCAGCTAGGAACACATGGCACAACCAGGTAATGAAAAGTGTCATACTGATTCAACATTTCAGCCATGTGTAAGTCACGAATCAGAGTGACACGTGGCAGTATTCAACACGTGTCAATCCATGTGTGACGTCAACAGACGTACACCACTTCAGAGTTTTGGTAATTGAGAGATGGACATATGTTGAAGGACAAGGAGGGGCTAAAGGGAGCGATCCTTGGCGCACGGTCAGGTGGAGAACAGACGACATGTGGGGAGGAGAACGATACAAAAGGTGACATGACAGGAATGGGGCCCTTCCTCGATACCCCACCATTCCAGACCCCCCCCCTTTGATTAAAGGAAAAATGGTAAAGGGGGTTCGAAATCGCTTGAGCGCCATTGATCTGGGCACTCTAATCCTGGCCGCTCGAGAGATGAACGCCCAATTATAGACCCCCCGCCCCCCCCCCTTCCGCTTAAAGGTAGAATGGCAGGGGGGCTCTGGAATCCAATCTCGACCGTAGATCTGGGAGCACAGATTCTGGCTGTCCAAATTTTCTCGCTGCATATCAAACGGTGCAGGTGAATTTGAACAAGATCAGAGGGCTACTGCAGCTCGACACAGTGTAACTACCAAAAACCACGGATGGTTTCTGCCAGAGGACTCGAAGACACTTCAGTGTGATCACTAGAGGAGATGAAGAGTCTCTAAGCTTTGCCCAGTGAAGAAAGATGATTCTTAGAGGGATTGACAGATGGATGAGCGTTGGAGCTTGTAACTGAAACAGAAAGGATGAGCTCGACTGTCACAGAGAAGATGAAGAGTCTCAATTGCTAGAGAGGTTGAGGAATCTCAGCATCACACCCAATGATGCTAAACTCATGGGAAAACTGCCAGAGAAGCTGAAGAGTTACCATGATGATCAAGTAGAGCACTCGAGAGGTGGAGGATATCGGCGTGGTGTGAGTATGCAGAGGGATTGCACACATTGCATGCACAAGGTGCAGAGAAGCTATAAGTACACGGTACAGAGAAGAGATGGGGTTGCTGTTGCTATTGGAGTTGTGGTGGTTGTTGTTGTTGAAGGTGATTCATGTGTGAAGAAGGAGGAGAGTGAAGCAGCTGAATTGAACAAAAGAGGATCTATGCAGTGAATGGACATGGCGCATAGAGCATAGAAAGCAGAAGAATAGATAGCGCAAGTCAAGTGTGCAGGAAGGCAGTGGGGCAGACAAAAAAACGAAATACAGCAGAACAATGATGAGTCTGGTAAGCCATTGTTGAACATTATATCATTGTAATAAGTTTCAGTAGGAAAGATTTATATTTTAGGGAGGTTGGGAGGTTCTAGGGGGGACTATTATCCTCGGAGGTTCAAGTGGGTGCTTGAACACAGGGAGTTGTAGCTTCCATCTGGTTGCATCCAGAGAAACCAGGGTGGCAGGGTAGTGCAAGGGAGAACTCTTGTTCTCTATTATACAGGTCGGTGCTTGTATTATTGGAAGTTG
>JZKD02S0951903.1:73381-85606 GCA_000966675.3 Picea glauca
TCTCTTTCCAACCTTCCAGTCCCCAATACCTTACCCAATCTATGGAAGCTTAGTCCCCCATCACTCATTCATCGTGGTTGGTCTGCACGCAACAATGTTTATATTTTTATTAATGTTCTGCATGATTACATATACAAAAGCAGGCTCCTGGCCTTAACACTTGGGCTCTCTGGCCTTAACACTTAGGTTCTCCGGCCTAATAACACATAAGCCCACAAAGCTCTATACTTCATAGACATGATTTACAACAAGGCTCGGCCTTGGGGACATTACAGTGGTGATGTTTTGTTTTTGATCAGAGCAATGCTTCTGTAGCTTAACTCCAGAATGAGGTATACTTATGTATTTTGCCCAATTCTTTTGTGGAGTTAATAAAAAGACCTACCCATTTAAAAGTAGGACCCAAAGATCTAGTCCACTAGGGATGAACTCCGTTATTAAGTTCTTTGTGTTCATATTGCATGTTTATGTGTGTTTCCTTTTGAGTTTTCCCTTCTTGTTGGTGTAGTTTAGTTTATGCTCATGTAATACAATTCTTTAATAAGTCACTTGAAGAAAAGATCCTAGATCATGCTGGTATAAGAGAAGTCCTTTTTGACTTGAATTGTTGAGTATTAATTCTTACTAGGCCAAGCATAAGCAGGGTGAAGGAACTCTTAATACTTTCAATCCTGAAGTTGGCCGTGTATCTCGAAGGAAGAAGATGGAAGAAAAGGACAAGCGTGATTAATAGGAGAACAAATTTCACATGGTCTTTTATCACATTTCAGAAATGGTCGAATGAATGTATGGAGATTACGAGAAGAGGATGAAGAATAAAGGGAAGAAAAAGGAAGCACCACCCAATGATGATGCTTTGGTAAACCAAGGGGATGGAGGAGATCCTCTTGAGCCGCCATCTTCACCTTCAAGTTCTAGTTTTTCTTCCTCTGAGAATTCTCATCATTCTCATCATTCTAGCCATAAAGCCTCTTTTAAGAAACCATTATTAAAGCTTGATGTAAAGTTTTCTTTACCTATGTTTAATGGAGATTCTAATCTTGAAAAACTAGATAATTTGATTTGACAGGTTGAAGTATATTACCGTGTTCAACATATTGATGAAGAGGAAGTTAAAGTGCAGCTGGCTTCTCTTCAGTTGGAAGGCATTGCTCTTGTATGGTGGGAGAGAAAGCTACATGATAGATGTAAGTGTGGTAATATTCTTTCCTCATGGTTAGAATTTAAAATAGAGATAAGGAAGCAGTTCTATCCATTAGGGTATTTACATAAAGTAATGATTGAATGACAAACTTTGAGGGAGAGTAAAGGTCAAACTGTACAAAGTTTCACAAAAGAATTTAGGAATAAATCTCTAGCATTGAACATTCCTTTGGATTCTTATGAAACTTTAATGAAGTATATTGGCGCACTTCACAACTATATTCGTCATACTTTTCTCTTGTTTAACCCCACTAGTCTTGATGAAGTTTGTGTGCAAGCCACTCACCTTGAGAACATGGGGAAACATGTTCAAGAAGATCCCACGAAGAAACCTTCCAATTTACCACAAAATAATTTCAAGAAGTTCAAAAGGAAGGACAAGAAGACCTCTACAGTAATGAGAGAAAGAGGAATGCCATCTTGCACTCATTGCAAGAAGATTGGTCACGATGAATAACATTGTTGGAAACTACATCCAGAAAAGAAACCGAAATAGTTCAGTGGAAAGGGGAAGACAAAAACGGTTTCTACATTGCAACAAGATCTTGGTTCTGATTCAGGAGATGAAGGAAAGATCACAAAAGTTGGAGTACAAGGTAAAGATTCTCTTCATGCTAGTTCAAGTTCCAATAATGAATCTCATATTGATGAATGAAAGAAGAATGAGTTATTTCATATAAGAGTTGTATCTAAACATAATGAGATAGATACATTATTTGATCCGGGTTCCCAAGTAAAGCTAATATCTAAAGCACTTGTCAAGAAGATGGGTCTTGTAATGAAACCACATCCAAAGCCTTATCCTCTTGGTTGGGTATGCAATAAATAAAACATTAATGTCACCAAACAATGTAGGATCAAGTTTGCTATTTCTTCAAAATTGATTGATGAAGTGGATTTGGATGTTGTACCACTTGATATATGTGGCATGGTGCTGGGGAGTCCTTATCTTTATGATAGAAAATAAGTCTTCTTTCGTCATGAGAAAAAAAACCACCTTAATAAAGGGGGAGTGGAATATATTGTTAGAGCTCACAGCATGAGGGTAAATACAACACTTGTTAGTGTAGGGAAAATGAAAAGACTCATAACCACTAATAAGAGATATGTACTCATGGTCATCAAAGAGAAAGATGTTGGGACATCCGATGCTTTCCAAGGGTGTGATCCATCTCATAAAAATGAATTAATTGATATTGTTTCTAAGTATGATGATATTTTTCAGGAACCAGATGGATTACCTCCTAAGAGGGCAATCCAACATGAGATACATCTTCAACAAGATTCTCCTCTTCCTAATGTGGGCACGTTCAAGATGTTAGTTGTGGAGATGAAAAAAATCAAGAAGCAGGTACAAGGCTTATTAGATCAAGGGGTCATCGGGCCCAGTTCATCTCCTTGTGGTTCTTCAATCGTGATGGTTCCAAAAAAATATGGTACATGGAGAATGTGTGTCGATTATCGGGCCTTAAACAAAATCACGATGAAAAATCGTACCCTCTTCCTCGTATAGATGATTTACTTGATCAATTAAAGAATGTTGTTTATTTCACTAAGTTGGATTTGCGCAGTGGATATCATCAAATTAGGGTCGCAAAACATGATGCATGGAAGATTCCTTTAAACCAAACATGGATTGTTTGAGTGGTTATTTATGCCATTTGGGATTTGCAATTCTCCAACAAATTTCATGCGTGTGATGAATGAGGTATTCAGGCCTTTCCTAGACGACTTTGTGATTATGTATCTAGATGACATTCTTGTTTTTAGTGGGACTTGGGATGAACATGTAAGGCATGTAAATCAAGTATTGAATACTTTGTAGAGGAAAAATATGTAAGTGAAAATGTCTAAATGTGAATTTGGCAAGACTGCACTTGTATACTTAGGTCATATTGTAGGAGGAGGATAATTGAAAATTGATCCTTCCAAAATTGATGTAATTGTAAATTGGCTTGAGCCAAAAGGTTGACTGAGATCAAGAGATTCTTGGGTGTAGTCCAGTATTGGAGGAGATTCATTCCCAACTTCTCCTTTATTGTAACTCCTTTACATGCCTTAACTAGTGTGAAGAACACTGTTTAGTGGGAAGGAAAACAACACAAATATTTTGACACTTTGAAGGAGAAGATCAGTACCGCACCAGTATTAGCATTGCCAAATATTCAATTTTTTTAGAGATCAAGACATATGCTAGTGGATACGCCATGGGTGCAGTATTGATGCAATATCGTAAGACGATCTATTACAACTCTGAAACTTTTAATCAAGTTTTGTTAACTATCCTACATATGATAAAGATTTGTATGCATTATTTCAAAGTGTAAATAAATGGAATAACTACTTGTTAGGGAAGGAAACCCTCATATATGTAGATCACCATCCCTTATAGTATCTTCAATCACATACCAAAATGCAACAATCTTGACACTATAGATGGATGGGTTTTCTACAACAATTTCATTTGGTAATCAAGTGCAATAAGGGTACAAGTAACAAGGTAGCCAATATGATTTCTAGACCGACTATTGCTGCTTCTATTATTTTGAAGAATACTTATTTATCTCATGATAGGTATGTAGAACAATATGCCATTGATGAAGATTTTAAAGAAGTATATGAGAAGCTAACCCATGGTGCACAAGTAGAGAACTATTTCTGTAGGGAAAACTACTCTATCATCTTGGGAAGCTATGTATTCCTTCCTACAAGTAAATGAGTCCATGTGATACGAGAAGCTCACACTTCTCTTGTGTCTGAGAATTTTGGGGTACGAAAACCTATGGCTCATTTGTAGAGGTTTTGTTATTGGGATAAAACGAAATAAATTGTAACTAAATATGTAAAGGGGTGTGAGATGTGTTCTACTTGTAAGCCCACTAATAGAAAATTGGGGCTATGCTCACCACTTGTTGTTCCATCCCATCCCTAGGAAATCATTTCCATGGATTTTATAGGGGGTTTACCAATGACCAGAGGGGGTCATGATTATTTGTATGTCATAGTGGATATGTTCAACAAGATGTGTATCTTGATGCCATGTAAAAAATAGATCACTACTGAGCAGACTGCTAATATCTTTTTTTCAGTATGTTTGGGTTCAATTTGGGTTACCCATGTCCATTGTCTTAGATCGAGATACTTGATTCCTTGGGGATTTTTGGACTAGCTTGTGGAGAATGATGGACACCAAATTGAAGAGGAGCACTGCTTTCCATCCATAGACCGACGAATAGACAGAGGTGGTAAAAAGAACAGTGGTACTTTTGCTTCGAGGCTACTGCGACAAGCATCCTAAGTTATGGGATGAACATATACCCTATGTACAACATTATCATAACCGATGTTTACATTCGTCCACTCAGAGTTCACATTTTGAGACATGTTTTTGGTACCTACCAAAGGTTCCTTTGGAATTAATATATGGGAGATATGTCAATGTGAATGAAGAACGGACAGAGGAAAGAGATCGCAAGTTCATCCAAAGGATTCATTAGATACACTAGGCAGCCAAGGAACAGTTGGAGAAAATTCAAGAACAATATAAAGCTCAGCATGACAAGCATAGGGTTGATCATCAGTTCTAGGTTGGAGACTGGGTATGGCTTCACATTAGCAAGGAACGATTGAAGGATGAAGGAAAGAAACTCAAGCCCATTTGATATGGAACCTTCACTATCTTGGAGAAAAGTGACAGTAATGCTTTTCGTCTAGATCTTCCACCTTATATGCAGATTTACTCCGTTGTGAATGTAGAGATCTTGAAACTTTTTGAGCCTCCCATGATCATGGATCAGGATGAGGAAGTTTCAATACCTTCAGTTGATGAGTTTGCACCTGAGTACTTGGATGAGTTACATGAATATATCATCCTAGACATAAGGATGAGGAATTAACGCAGGGGTGATGTTGATTATCTTCGAGTAGGCTTAAGGGACACACATCTAAGCAGGGCAAAGTGGATTGAGAAGGACAAATTGAGGGGACTCTTCCCTCACTTACCAGTTGATTGATGAAAACTTTTGGTGGTCCAAAAATCTCTCATTGGGAAGGTGTGATCCAAAAAGGATCCAGAGAAGGCTAAGAACAACTCAGGATGCTCATAATGGCTTCAACGAATAGAGAAAGGGAAAAATTTCAAAGTTCCCAAAACTGAAGAAATTGAGCATACGGATATTAGGACAAGACGATTGGAAGATAAGGCCTCAAGCCATAATTATCAACATTGTATTCATCTTAATGATAAAAATATATAATACAATAATGAAACCACCTCAATTTTTCTCACATCGACACCTCATCAGGAGATAAGGTAGGAGGTGGACATATAGGAATCTAGAAACATACTTAGGATAACAACTATATCCTAGCATGTAAAATATACAAAGGTGGAATACTAAAACTTAATGATTGTACATGAGAAAGAGGCTAACATTCCCCCCCTCAATCATAAGTCAAAATAACAATACCAATAAAGCAGGTGCATAAGTTGGTATATCTCCATGTCTTCATGCTGAAACTCCTAAGCTGAGCCACAATGAAGAACTTCCTGAAAAACTGCCAAATATGGATGTTGAGAGATATGGGAAACCTCATTGTGTAATCATGTGAGCCAGAATGCCAACAATTTTTTCACCGATGTGAACTCTAATATGATGAGAGTGAACAAAGATAAGTGAATCAACTGCAACTCTACCACATCCCTGAAAATTCCTGACAACTCAATCAATGCCAAGCTGCAATGCAGAAGGATCCATTTGTCCTCTGCTAGGCCCAATGACCATCCAGGTGAAGCAAATTTCCACATCATTGCTGTCAAAATAAGCATCCCAATGTATGATTCAATATAGAACCATCATTCTACCAAAATCTGTCATCTACAGACCGCAGTTTCCCATTTGGCAAATTTCATGCCCATCTGGCATACTTTATGTTTGTTGTTTTCAAAAATTTCTTTCTGACAACCATGTTCAATTCCATCATCAATTCCCCCCTTTGTCAGATGAAAGGAGAGACCACAAGTGGTTTCATGAACCATCGTCACTAGAATTTTGAACTCCCCCCCTTAAGGTGCATTGTACTCCCCCCTTCTAGGCTCAAGAGAGTACCATATTTATTCCATTTGAGTACAACAAAAAGTGGGCATGTGGAATTAACCACATGTTATCTCATCCTGTGAGGGCCATGCTCGAAAGCTACTCCATAAGGGGACCACTTTGGATTTATATTCATATTTCACTATTTTATGTAAGACACATATTTACTTGAGATTGGATTCTTCAGTAAGACTTATATAATTGCTTGGCAGTTGATGACCATTTCCAAGGATCTATCCACTCATACTAAATCTTCAATATTGTAGGTTTCTTCAGTGTTGAACATCTTTCTGAAGAATGGTTATGCTTGCCATAATGTTGGCAATGATGGAGATCAAAAAACTAATTCTCCTTGTGACCAACTCGATTACAATGTTCACACTTATCATTATGATGTTGAACTTGAACAAGTGAAATTGAATTTTCTTGAAGGAATCCAATGCTCACAAACAAAATTGGTTTGGAGTAATTTGGAATATGATTTTTTTTTTTTTTTTTCATATCCTAAGCCATGTCTATTTCTATTGAAGTGTAATTCTTCCCAAGGTCTGATGATGGGCTTTGAAAGATCATGTTGTACTTGATGACATGCTTCACATTTACTTTCACTTATACTTGTTGTATCACTTCGTGTTTTGACATCTTCTGCTTGCAATTCATTTTCATTGGAATTTTCTTCTGAAGTTGACTTGTTGATTTGTTCCTTCATCGATTCTTGATCAAAATCATCATCATCATCATAGAGAGGGTTGTTTTGAACAAAAGCTAGTTCAGAAAACATCACTGGCTATTGATTTTTGAGATTTATCAACTCATCATTCCTTAGTTGGGATTGTTCTTGTAGAAGTCTAACTTTAGATTGCGTCACTTGCAAACGAGTTAGCACTGACTGAAGAGTTTCTTTGTTCCTTATCATTGTGTTGTTCTTAGTGGTGTTTATTAGAGTATTCAGAAACTCTAATAATTCATGACTTTGCTCCATTTGAAAACACTTTCTTGAACTTCACGATTGCTTGTACTCGCTTGCTTGAACTTTCTTCTAGGAAGTTGAGGGTGTCGGATACCACCGAGAATGCACCCAAAAACTTTATTACAATGATTTGAGTTAAACTACTTAACCTTGTCAATTTCGACTCAAAATGACAATAGACTCTTGGGTGCCGGGCTCAACCGAGAATGCACCTTATGAAAAATTTAATTCAACTCAAATTGATTTCAAAAAGACAAGTAAACTTACATACACATTATTGCAAGTAAAAATAAACTTGATCAAGTAATCTTACAACAAACATTGTTTGCAAGTTACAATTTAACTTCGAATGCTCCATGATGTGTTGAGTTTGAAAAATTTGATTTGTCCATTACTGATGTGGTTAACGACTTGATTGCTTCAATACGATGCTTGATTGAGTTCTTTGATTGTTCTTGAATAACATGAATTATGATTGAATTTCCTTTCTTGATGTGTATTTGTGTGTTGCGTTAAATAATATTTGCAATTGATTATGTCAAAACTAGACATAAACATCATAAACCAACCATGAAAATATTCACCACAACACACTATTCAAGGTGTACCTAAGATCCCCTTATTCAATTTCGGGGGGATCTAGGACACGAGAGCCAAATACAATTTTATTATAAGATCCTTTGTTGTGATCATAATTGCTTTCCCGTGCCTGAATACAATAAGAGATCCTTCAATGGTCTTCAATGATAGAACACACAAAATAAATCATTTGTGTGATTACAATAAAATATGGTCTTTTGATTTGTTCTCCTTTTTAATGAAGAGATAAAAGACCTTTAATAATTTCACAATTTTTCTCCTTTTGAATCAAAAAGTTATAATCTCCCTCGCAGATCAAAACATTTATCAATGTTCTCTCACACATTATTTCAACTTTTTAAAACCACTAAGGTATCAAACTCTTCAAAGGAATTTTATTATGCCACAAAGGCATGAAACCAATTCAAAATCCCTATAAGGTCCTTCACTGTTGGATGATTTACAATTTTAAAGGAGTTCAACAACATCCTTCCATGTATTATAAGTTCTCTTACCACCATTATTTATTTTATAATGGACCAATTTTCAATATAAATGAGAAGTAACCTATTTTAGTCAAAAATATGGGATAAATAATATCTAAAAACCAAATGTACCTTTTCCAGCTGCCAGTTTTGTTTGATTTACAATTTGCCAACGCATTTGCAAATGGCTGGGATAAATTGGGCAGGTGGGGAAGGTGAACAACTAGGGATTCACGCAAAGAATCATGCCAATTTTCATTTTTTTGTTGTACTTTCTCAGTGTATACGCCATGTCCACGTCTATGTGGATTTCTTCAATAGAGGGAAAAATTTGAATCCAGATCGTGAGGAGATAACACTACCTATGCAAGTGGAATGATGTGATAATAATGATGTCGAAACCAAATTCCCTTCAAAGGAGGATGTTGGTATGATCTGGTTAACAAAAGTTCCTAAATCTCAGATCCTCTTCCCAAGCACTCGATAGCATAAACATGAATAGCAAAGACAACATCTGGCAATTTCACTGCATCGTGGGAGAATCAGTCAACGGACTATGAAGATTTGGGCTCGTGGTTGAATGTATCTATACTATCTCTCCTTCTCAAAGTCCTCAAAGGTTGTCATTTTTTCTCCATATGTAGACGTCATGTTTTCTACTCCAAATTGCAGTAGAAACACCTAAATCTGGAGAATAAAAACTCAATTTAAAACTCGAAAAAATAGTGAATCCAGATCTCATCTAGAAAATTCGCATCAGAGTCTCACTGAGAGGCTGCAAGCCTCTTCTTTGTTGGCATTGTTTACGTGAAACAACTTCAAACTACACAGATTCATTTCTGTTTTCCGTGAGCATATGGAACACCCCGCCCGATTTCATCATCGATTGGACTGCATATACTTGTAATTACTTGTGCCTCTTGACTTTGTTTGTATCCCAATTGCAGATCAAATAGGTCATGTCTACTTGGTTGCAATGGCTGGATTATCAATGCTGGTTGAAGTGTTCTTCAATTATATGGAATAATGCTATCTGGAAAACTTGAGCTTGGTGCAGAAATCTATTAACTTCATACAACAGTACCATCCTTCTAGGTTGAATTTCACAGATCACTAATTGTTGGGAAGATATTTAAGCCATTTCTAGATATAATAAACAACCACAATGCATTGGCTCTTAAGGATGACCGATTTCATTATAAAGAGTGGCATCATCGATTTAAAACAAAAAATGACTCAAAAATTGATAACAAAAGATGTAGACTTGAATTAGATCTATCATGCAAATCTATCACTCAGATCCAATAGCAAACAATTATAATTCTTTGAAAACAATTTAAATCATCTTCAAAAACAAAAAATGCAGATCAATTGTTGGGTAGATTGACCTCACCGTGAGTGCCTAGATCTCATGCTTCAGATTTGGATGGCTCTGTCATGAATTCACAACTCGTCTCATCATGTTGTTAATTCCCATAATAATTTGCTGGTGAGAATAGTGGATCAGATGCACATTGCTCCTTGCTTGAAATTTGTCATGCTATCTTGACTTTATTGCAACCTCGTGGTTGTATATTCATATGTGCTTCAATCAATGTACATGCTTCTTATCCTTGAGATTCATCATTGGATCTTTAATGGCATCCACAAGACACTATCATGGGATGATTACCAGGCCCCTTAAGATCAAATGTGCTCTAATACCAATTGAAGAAATTGAGCATAAGAATATTAGGACAAGAAGATTGGCGGAAAATGCCTCAAGCCATAATTCTCAACATTGTATTCATATTAATGATACAAATATATAATACAATAATGAAACCACCTCAATTGTTCTCACATCGACACCTCATCAGGAGATAAGGTAGGAGGAGGACATATAGGAATCTAGAAACATACTTAGGATAAAAAATATATTCTAGCATGAAAAATATTCAAAGGTGGTATACTAAGAATTAATGATTTTATATGAGAAAGAGGCTAACAAAACTCAGTAAAAATGGAATGATCATGAAGAGTGCGTCGCAAGATTTCTAACAATGCAAATGGCTCATCAAATAGAGTTACAAATCGAAAGATATATAAGCAGTCAAATTTCATGTCAAACTTGGTCAAACGTCAAAGGTCAAGGTGAAACGTGTGACCACTGCAAGGGTGACACCTGGCATAGTGATGAGTTGGCATGGGATGACGTGGCAAGGTCATATAGGTTTGATGGTAGACACATGGGTGAATTAGGTTGTGGCAAGTGTCATTTTCATGGGAAAATGTTATGGTGCCACATGGCCCAGTCATGGGCTGCCACATGGCACACCTCTAGTCTAGCTGGAAAGTGGCAAAATTATATGACTCCACAATAGTTGAACCTGCAACCTTCAGGCGAAGGTAGTGCTTTGGCAAGGCCTAGGCTACCAAGCTGCCCCCAATGTTTCTTAACTCTTATGGTATGTATTAAACATTTGAATTGCAATGGTTGTATTTTTGGTGGGGTAAGGGGTCAGGGCTAGGCCCTAGCCCACGGTTTCATGCCACACACCATACATACACATCGATAACCATTGGCGGTTCCACCATATATTGTGGCATATTCTACCAATCGCTAGACTTAACCATTTCCAGAATCTCCACCAACTGCCCCACTATTTTTAGTAGCGTGCTAAAATTTTGCTTGTAACCATGTGTTACAAGGGGAGTCCATGAGATTCAATCTTGGGACCTTCATCTAACCATGATCTAAATATAAATCCATCTACCAGTGTGCCAAGAACCCTCTTTATTACACAAGCACCTACTTTGTATTATAAAGAGGGCCTTTCGGATAGTGTATAGACAGATGGGAGTGAAAACCAAGAGTGTGCCCATATGGATTTTATCACGGATTTTGAGATAGGGTACATTTTTCAATATTTTTCCCAGTCATTTATTGCAGAGGTAGGGAAAAAAAATCGAGGTAGAGGTGTCTCTTGGGCATGAAAGTGCCATACTAGGATCATGACGAGGAGACAATCATTTTTAGGTAATTCGACGCCATGAACACAGTGGTGATGTTTGTTTTCTAATCGGAGCAAAGCTTCTGTAGCTTAACTCCAGAAGGAGGTATACTTATGTATTTTTCCCAATTATTTTGTGGAGTTAATAAAAAGACCTACCCATTTGAGAGAAAGACCTGGAGATGTAGTCCACCAGGGACAAAATCCGTTATCAAGTTCTTTGTGTTCATATTGCATTCTTATGTCTCTTTCCTTTTGAGCATTTCCTTCTTATTGGTGTACTTTAGTTTATTCTCATTTATTACATTTCTTTAGTAAGTCACCTAACTAAAACATCCCAGATCCCCTGCCCAACCCAAGGAATGCACCATTCTCTTATCAAGGTTAACTCAAGGGATGTACCATCCATTTATCAAGGATAACCCAAGGAATGAGCCATTCGTTTATCAAGTTCTCTCTAGAATAGGAAGCTATGAATCTCTCATCTTGGAACTCAAGGGAAGCTATTGCTAGGAAAACTATCGACAAACCAACAACAACCACTTTCTATTTTAGTGCAACTCACCGAGGAGTTCACTCATTAGGCTTGACAACCTAGATCTTCAATTTTCTAGCTCCAATTACGCTCCAGCTTTCTCTAGAATTATCCCTACATGATTTCCTCAACTTCCATCTCTGTTTCTTTCTCTCTATCCCCTTTCCCATGCAAAAACTTGACTCACTAGCACTAGTGCATATGTTTGTAAAGGGGGTGTTTTTTCTTAGGGAACAACCTCTTGTTGAAGAAATGAAGGAGGGGGTTGCTTTTGCGACCCACTTTTATCTTTTATCCTAAGTTTTGGTCTAGAGACATGTTATGACTATGGAGCACGTAGATCTGCGGTCCTTATTTCATATCG
>JZKD02S0951903.1:90002-125539 GCA_000966675.3 Picea glauca
GCTTCCGTTCCAAGTAATCTTCGTACAAAACTTGCACCATCTCCGACATGGCAAAGAATGTTTTCCGGAAATCTTTCTCATCTTGAGAAATCCCTTCTTCTGATGCCATCTTCTCACTATGAGAAGCTCTTCTTCTCAATCCAATTAATGGATTCTCTACAACAAGCTTGCCTTCACCACACTGTAGCTTTTCCCTGGTTAACATGCAAAACTCAAATCCAAACGTCAACTAGCTCTGATACCACTTGATCCGTCATGATTTTTCGAATGACTAATGGTTGAGTTTTTATTTGCATGAATTAATTAACCATTGAGAAACTTAATGAAAGATAAAGAAAAGAAAAGGAATTATACAACCATTAACATATTTGCAGATCTGAAATGCAATGAAAAACAACAAACCATAATACATAGGTTGATAACGGAGTTCGACACAACTTTGCCTACGTCTCCGGGCCTTTTCTCTGTGGGGGAGGCTTCTTTATTTCTTTTCAAAATATTAATGGTACATCATTACAATGTTGAATGGATTCCAGACTGATCTAGTCATGTTTTCCCAGATCTCTAGAATCTTTCACAAAAGACGACACTCGAAACCGATGTCCGAAGCTCTCAGAAATCGTCCGACTGCATCTCCTCCTCAATGGCTTCCCTGCCTCAAACTGGCTTTTACTTGGCTTTGCCTCAGCATCTCTACTCTGAATTGCTCACCAAAAGCTGTCCCCTTGGCCTCAAAATGGCCTTGGTTAAATAGTGGGGAAGTTGGTTATCCATCTCCAACTTCCTCCATGAATTTAGGCTCTAAAAATGCTCAATAACCCTTAAAAATGGATTAATTACATTAAAAATTCAAAAAGTGGTTAAAAACCCACTTTTATAACTATATAATAGTTAAGAAAAACCCATTTTTTAAAACTAATTTGGGCTTAAGCCCCTTTTACCCGGGCACACGCACTTAAATGAAGGTCACATGGCTACCATGTGGCCACGCGCTAGCCCTTGGGCTATGTGCGGGCCACCCCTTAGCTCCTAGTCGTATTGGTGAAAAGAAATATGCCCCCGTGCTAACGGTTAGAACCATTATAACCACACCCAACACGTCATATGAGTTAATATATATAAATAAACATGGGTTTAACATAACACTTCCGCGCGTATATACAAACTTGGTCATACGTATAACACCATAGGACTGTGGGTCGGGGCTAAGCCCCGACCCGACCACCCGTCGCATATACAATTCAAACAAAATTAAATATAATATTTTCCGTATGTCTATCAACGCACAAGCGGTGGTATGGTGGTTAGCGCAGTTTGTTAAGGCGAAGCCAATGGATAGGTTTGGGGTTCGAATCCCCCGAACTTCATAAACTTTTAACACAAACCATATTGACTAATACAGGGGTGCCATGTGGAAGCCGCTGATTGGGCCATGTGGCACCTTAACCACCAATCAAACCTTGACACTTGTCAACCGTTGAGTGGTCCACATGCCAGCCACGTCAAACTATCGTACTTCCACGTCATCTTTCGTACAGTCCAGTCAACTTTGCCACGTCAACTTCCATACAATCCAGTCAGCCTTGCCACGTCATTGCTGACGTCACCTATGCCACGTGTCACCCTTCCAGTGGTGACATGTGTCACTTCAGGATTGGTCCAATTGCGCGCCAACAATGCCAAATCAGCCTGACACGTGTCACTGCCGGAGGCTGCCACGTGTCCTCTACGGACCTGCCACGTGTTGTCGTACTGACCTGCCACATGTTGTCTCTTGGTGCTGCCACATCACCTGTACGGACTTGCCACGTGTGCTGTACGGAATGACACGTGTCCTGTACGGACTGTACGAACAAGTACAGACACCATCCAAAAAAAATTTGCCTGTTTGGCTTGGCGGACATAATGCGATATCTTCTCCATACGGACTCCGTTTGACAAAAAAAATTATACCACCAGAAAAGACGAGACGGACGCAATGGTGTTGGTTTCATTAGATTCCGAGCACTTTCATTTTTGAGCATTTTTCATGCCCTGACAGGCTTCTGAATCCGATTTCGGATCACTTGGTGATAGTGTATGACCCATAATGGAGTGGGATAATATTTCAATGGGGTCTTGTAAGGAATTCTTTCTGCAAGTGCAACCAAACTTTGTCGCCCACCTGAAACTTATGTGGCATTTGATGTTGATCATGGCATTGTTTATACTTTTCATTGGATTTTTGTAGGATATCTTGAACCTATTGGCGGATGTGCTAGATCCGCTCAATGAACCGGGTTGCTTTGTCAGCTTCAGTTGGAGTAGGAGATGAGTCGGTCGAGGTGACTGGAAGGTGAACTGCAACATCTATGGGAGCCAATGGTTGGAATCCCAACCCCACCTGAAAGGGGTTCTGGCCGGTTGAACTATGCAGGGATCTACTGTAGCTATGATGGAAATAGGGGAGTCTCTCATCCTAGGTGTGAGGTTTCTTTGAATTATGCATGTGAAGGATATGCACAATCATTTAATTTACAACCTCCATTTGGCCATCTATTTGAGGGTGGAAGGCTGTGGATTTGGTGAGCTTGGTGTCCAGCAATGACCAGAGGCTCGACTAGAATGTGATGAGAAATCGACTATCCCGATATGAGATAATGGCTTGTGGGATTCCAAAATGTACCCAGACTTGTTCAAAGAAGAGCTTGGCATTGGCCTTTACTGTGATGCTCTTGTTGCAGGAAACTAGAATTGCCATCTTAGAAAAGCGATCAACAACCACAAAACCACAGTCATTTCCTCGCTTGGTGGATGGGAGGCCCGACATGTAGTCCATTGAGATGGATTCCCATGGCGTGTCAGGAGTAGGAAGAGGGGTGTACATGCCCTATTTCTTAGTGGTCGGTTTGGCAATAGTGCAGGCGGTGAAGGACCTGATATACTTGCTGACCTCCTATTGAAGTTTACGCCAGTAGAAATGTTTTTGTAGCATCGCCACTGTATTTTCGACGCTGAAGTGTCCTACCACCTGAATGTAGTGGGATTCCCAGATCAACTTCGCTCTCTCACTTGATGGAACACAGATATGGCCCAGACAAAACAACAACCCATCATGAAGATGGAAATTATCGGCAACTGCGTTTGCACCCAACATTTGGTAGGTGGTGGCAAAGTCAAGGTCTGTCTCATAGAGTTGGGGCCATCGAGATGTATCATGGCCACAAGAGTCAAGCACTATGGTGAGTGCCACGACTGGTGGTCTGCTGAGGCAATCAACGATGTGATTGGTGCTTCCTATTTTATACTTGATGTTGAGATGGAATTGCTGCAAGTATGTGGACCACTTCTGATGGTGGTCATTCTGCAATTTTCCTTGTGTCTGCATGACCTGCAGTGGTTTATGATCAGTGTTGATGACTGTCTCCTTCCCAAGAATGTAATGTCTCCACTGGCGGCAGGCTTTCAAAATCAAGTGCATTTATTTTTTGTAAGTAGGGTACTTACGGATAGTATCTGATAGTGTCTCACTATGATAGGCCACGGGGTGGCCGTGATGAGTAAGAATGACACCCAAAACATAGTTTGAAGCATCTGTAGTGATCTCAAAGGGATGTTCTTGGTCTGGTAGTGAAAGTACTGGGGCTAAGCACAAGTGTTGCTTCAAATCATCGAATTCTTGTTGTTGGGACTGGCCCCACACAAATTTTTCCTTACCACCCCTATTTATTTGGCTGAGGGCCCATGAAATATGGGAGAATCCCAAGATGAACTTGCGGTAGAAATCAACAAGGCCCAAGAAAATCTAAAGCTCAGTGAGTGTTGTTGGGGCTCGCCAGTCATGGATGACTTGGATCTTGGCTGGATCCACATGTACGCCATGCTGATCAATGATGTAGCCCAGGTAATGGACCCTATCCATGCCAAAGGAGCATTTTTCCAGGTTGGCGTATAGTTTGTGTTGCTGTAGGGTGTGCAAAACCTATTGAATATGCTGCAAGTGTTTATCCCAAGTCTTGTTGTAAATTAGAATGTCATCCAGATACACCACTACAAAATTATTGGTGAATGGTCACAGTGTATCGTCCATCATCCTCATGAAAGTGGCTGGAGTATTTTTCAAACCAAAGGGCATGAACAACCATTCAAAAAGGCCTTCCTTTGACTTGAAGGTGGTATTCCATACATCTATTTGTTCTATCGGGACTTGGTGGTAGCCATACTTCAGATCAATCTTACTGAAGTATTTGGCCCCCGTGAGTTGATCAAGGAGGTCGTTGATTCGGGGAATCGGGTACTGGTTTCTGACTGTGATTTTATTCAAATCCCGATAATCAATACAAAGTCTCCATGTTCCATTTTTCTTCTGTACCAACACGATTGGGCTCCCGCAAGGTGATGAGCTGGGACGGATGTGCCCCTTGTGGAGCAGTTCTTGGATCTGTCACTTGATCTCCTCAATCTCTAACAAAGATCAACGATAGACTGTCCCATTGGGTAGCAGTGCATCAGGGGTTAGATCGATGGGTTGCTTGACTTGGTAGTGTAGAGGTACCTCTATAGGTGAGGAGAAGATATCCGAGTATTCTTCCACGACCTTATCTACTTGCTCCTGCTGTGTGGAGAGGCCAACCGTAGATACCTTGGATGTGGCTGTGATCTTTTTCTTATTGTGAGAGTGAATCACGAAGAAGACAAACTTCCCCATCTGAGAGATGAGCTTCCTGCATTTTTTAGCAGTGATCAAGGAAATAGCACTAGGTGGGACTGCCTTTTGTATCCTATATAATTTCCTGTTCAAAGTAATAATAAAACTAGGAGGCCTAGACTCATATACAACATGACATTTCCATAAATAAGGTTGGCCCAAAATAGCATCACAAAATTCGAGAGGAGCAACATCACACAATACCTCATCTTTGAAGGGCTTGATGGCGTATGAAAATTGACACTGTTGGCTAATGAAGAGATCACTTCCTTTGCAGAGCCATCCAATGGTGTAGGGTTGTGGGTGTGACGTTGTTGGCAGAGCGAGCCGCTTGATGAACTCTCCGGAGATGATGTTATTCTGGCTATTGCTATCAATAATGAAGTGCATCAGAGTGCCTTTTACCCACATCTATGAATGGAAGAGGCTCTCTCCTTCTTCTAGTTCATCTGGTTCACCATGCTTGAGCTTGGTGGTAGCAACGGTGGCACTGGGTTCCGCATCAATGATATGTCTTCCCCTTTTTGGTTCTAGCTCAGAGTCAGAATCCACATCTGATTCAGAGGCTTTCACTTCATCCACCAACGACTGCTTTGAGTGGAAGTCAACAATGTTATGCCAATGGCTCTTATGGAAGTTGCACCACTTCCTGGTATCTTTCTTTGTCTTTTCGATGTCCTTCTTTGCTTGCAACTTGGACTGGTTGTCCTGATACTTTCCATATTTTCTCTATCCTTTGTTCTTTGGATTGGGGCCACCTTTTCCTGGATTTTGTTGTGAGGGGTTCCCAGGCCCAATTTGTTGTATCTTTTTTTTGAGCTTCTGCTCGATTTTGATGGCATATCGGTAGGCCACGCCCAAGGATGAGATGTCCATAAATTCCATTTTAGTATGGATGTATTTACGTAGAGAACCGCAATACTTGAGCACCAGATGTCACTCTGAATCTTTGATACCCAGCTTGGTGCGCAAGGTATGGAAGATGTTTGTGAAATATGACACTGCTTGGTCTCTTTCTTGACACAGTGTGGTCCATTTGGCATACAGGTCGTCATAACTTCTGACAGGGTAGTATTGTTCCTTAATAACATCCCTGAAGGATTCCCATATGGCTGTGACTGAAAATAATGAGGTTTCCTCTGTTTCCTTTTTCTCACAGAAAGTTTCCCACCAATCTTTGACATGGGGAATGACTTTGAGGAGTGCAAAAGGAATCTTTTCTCTATTCGAAAAGTTATGGACAAAAAATACCCTTCTAGTAGATTCAACCAATTGTCTACATTATATGCGTCTATCTGACATTCAAATATAGGAATATCGAAGTTTATTTGAACCTTGAAGGGGGCGACGCCTCCGTTCGAAGAAGATGCGTCACTTGTTGGTAGCCGTCGAAGGATTTGCGTGAAACTATCCATCATCATATTCCTCTATGCGTGAGGGCTTCCTCTATCAAAAGTTTGAAAGGACCTCCTGTCCCATCATATTTCTTTTCTCCTACCATAAGAGGTCCCTTGGGCATGCGAGAGCTTCTGTCCTCAAAAGAAACAAGCTCGAGACCCAACTCTTTGCACTCCAACCTCGTTGGGGACATGCATTAAGATGACAAGGAGAAGACCACTTTGAAACCACTGATCCATATTTTATGAGAAGAATGAAATGAATATAGATTATTAACAGGTTCTTAACACAAAATAACAAAGGTATAGTAAAACTAGTTTTCTATTCAATAAAGAAATAACATGAAACTGTAAAATGAAGCGGAAACAAGCTTGCTGGAATGGTGGGGGTTTATCTCTGAGAAGAGATGTGATGGTTTCATGCATTCGTAAGAAGAATATTACAATGAGGCTATGAATGAATTTTTACAATAAACAAGGATTCCAAAAACCCTAGACATCAAAAAACCTAACCCTAAGAGATGAAGTTCCAAAAGTCATGTGAGCCTCGTTTGGGTAAGTTAGTACATCAACTTCCCGGGGTCATAACTGTTGCATACGATCTCCGTTTTAGGCGTGTGATAGTCCGTTGGAAAGGTATCATCGAGGAGATTCATTTTGGGGGATCAATAATTCCTTTGGTTATCATCAAGAATCTCAATACCAAAAAACCTTTATTTAGGTCCTCAAAATGGCCCTGGAAGTTAAAACTGCTAAAAATAGTAAATTGCCAAAATTGTCAGAAAATTGTTTTGAGAGAGTTGGAAAAGGTGGGTAGCCACCGATATCCATTTGGATCAATCCTCCCTCCTTAGGAAGAAATTGTCTCCATTGCATTGAGGCCCCCCATCAAAGAGGAAATTTCTGCTGAATTTGGCCTCGATTGAGCCACTTGCCTTAGTGCAGGAGCTGCCCTACTTTGACAACTCGATAAAGCTAGATCCTTTGTTATCGAGTGCCCTTGATATGTATGTACAGAATATGATCTTTGGATGTATGTTTTATTCATTTTGGGTTGAACTCTGTTAGTGTCAGTTGTTCTGCTACTTCTGAGGTGTCCAATAATGGTGGGAAATAAGGGTGAAGGAGATCCATGTTGAACACTCGGTACAAGACAAGGAAAGGAGGAATGTTGAGCTCAAAATAATTAACCCCCATGGCCTTGGTGATAGTTTACGACCCATAATGGAGTGGGAGAAGCTTCCGATGGGGTCATGTAAGGTGTTCTTTCTGCAAGTGCAGTCAAACTTTATCGCCCACTTGAAACTTATGTGGCACTCAATGTTGATCATGGCATTGCTTGTACTTGTCATTGGACTTCTATAGGATATCCATAACCTATTTCCAGATGTGATGGGTCCGCTCAATGAACTGGGTGGGTTTGTCAGCTTCAGTTTGAGCAGGAGATGAGTCGGTTGAGGTGACCACAAAAGTGCAACATCTATGGGACCCAATGGTTGGAATCCCAACCCCACTTGAAAGGGTCTGTGTCCGGTTGAGCTATGTAGGGCTCGATTGTAGCTATGTTGGACATAAGGGAGGCTCTCATCCAATGTGTGAGGGTGATTTGAATTATACATGCGAATGATATGCACAATCATTCGATTTGTAGACTCAGTTTGGCAATCTGTCTGAGGGTGGAAGGTCATGGATTTGGTGAGCTTGGTGTCCAACAGTGATCAGAGACTCGACCAGAATGTGATGATAAATTGATTATCTTGATCTGAGACAGTGGTTTGTGGGATTCCAAAATGTACCCAGATTCATTCAAAAGAGAGCTTGGAAGTGGCCTCTGTTGTGATTCTCTTCTTGCAGGAAACTAGAATCACCATCTTAGAAAAGCGATCAACAACCACAAAAACATAGTCATTTCTCCTCTTGGTGGATAAGAGGCCCGGCATGTAGTCTATTTATATGGATTCCCATGGCCTGTCAGGAGTAGGAAGAGGGGCGTACAAGCCTGGTTTCTTAGTGGTCGGTTTGGAAATAGCGCAGGCGGTGCAGGACCTGATATACTTACTGACCTCCTATCAAAGTTTCGGCTAGTAGAAATGTTTTTATATCATTTCCACTATATTTTCAACACTGAAGTGTCCTACCACCTGACTGTAGTGGGCTTCCTAGATCAGGTTCACTCGCTCACTTGATGGAACACAAATATGGCACAGATGACACAATAACCCATCCTAAAGATGGAAATTATCAACAACTACGTTTGCACCCAACATTTGGTAGGTGGTGATGAAGTCAGGGTCTGTCTCATAGAGTTGGGGCCATTAATATGTCTCATGGATGCAAGAGTCTAGAACCGTGGTGAGTAATGTGACTAGCAGTTTGCTGAGGTAATCAACGATGCAGTTGGTGCTTCCTATTTTATACTTGATGTTGAGGTGGAATTGCTGCAAGTATGTGGACCACTTTTGATGGCATTCATTCTACAATTTTCCCTGTGTCTGCATGAACTGCAATGACTTATGATCTGTGTGGATGACTGTCTCCTTCCCAAGAATGTAATGTCTCTACTGGAAGCAGGCTTGCACAATCGAGTACATTTCCTTGTCGTAAGTAGGGTAATTATAGAAAGTATCTGAAAGTGTCTCACTATGATAGGCCACGGGGTGGCCATGTTGAGTGAGAATGATGCCCATAGCATAGTCTGAAGCATATGTCTTGATCTCAAAGGGATGGTGCAGGTCTGATAGTGAAAGTACTGGGGTTGAGCACAAGCGCTGCTTCAAATAATCAAATTCTTTTTCTTGGGACCAGCCCCGTGCAAATTTTGCATTACCACCTCACCTGTTTATTTGGATGAGGGCCCATGCAATATGGGTGAATCCCAACACGAGCCTATGGTAGAAATTGGCAAAGCCCAAGAAGCTCTGAAGCTCAGTGAGTGTTGTTGGGGCTGTCCAGTCACAGATGACTTGGATCTTGGATGGATCCACATATAGGCCATGTTGATCAATGATGTATACAAGGTAATGGAACTTGTTCATGTCAAAGGAGCATTTTTCCAAGTTGGGGTATAGCTTGTGCTTCCCCAGGGTGTGCAAAACCTGCTAAATATGTTGCAAGTGTTTGGCCCAAGTCTTGCTGTAAATTAGAATGTCATTCAGATACACCACTACAAAATTATTGGTAAATGTTCGCAGTATATCGTCCTTCATCCTCATGAAATTGGCTGGAGAAGTTGTCAAACCAAAGGGCATGATCAACCATTCAAAATGGCCTTCCTTTGACTTGAAGGCGGTCTTCCATACATTTGTTTGTTCTATCAGGACCTGGTGGTAGCCAGACTTCAGATCAATCTAATTGAAGTATTTGTCCCCCGTGAGTTGATCAAGGAGGTCATTGATTTAGGGAATTGGGTACCGGTTTTTCACTGTGATTTTATTCAGAGCTCGATAATCAATACAGAGTCACCATGTTCTGTCTTTCTTCTATACCAATACGATTGGGCTCCCACAAGGTGATGAGATAGGATGTATGTGCCCCTTGTGGAGAAGTTATTGGATTTGTCACTTGATCTCCTCATTCTCTAACAAATATCGATGATAGACTGGCCCATTAGGAAGTGGTGCACCGGGGGTTAGATCGATGGGGTGCTTGACCTAGCAGTGTAGAGGTATCCCTATAGGCGAGGATAATATATTCGAGTATTCTTCCATGACCTTATCTACTTTCTTCTGTTGTGTGGAGAGTTCGATCGCAGATACCCTAAATGTGGCTCTGATCTTTCACTTATTCTGAGAGAGAATCACGAAGAAGACAAACTTCCCTGTCTGAGAGATGACCTTCCTGCATTGCTTAGCAGAGATCAAGGAATATCACTAGGTGGGACTACCTCAAGTATCCTGTACAATTTCCTGTTCAAAGTAATAATAACACTACGAGGCCTAGACTCATATACAACATGAAATTTCCATAAATAATGTTGGCCCAAAAGAATATCAAAAACTTTGAGAGGAGAAAAATCACACAATACCTCGTCTTTGAAGGGCTTGATGTCATATGACAGTCAACATTGTTGGCTGAAGCAGAGATCGCTTCTTTAGCAGAGCCATCTAATGGTGTAGGGTTGTGGGTGTGGTTTTGTTGGTAGAGCCAACTGCTTTATGACCTCTCCTGAGATGAGGTTCTTCTGGCTACCTCTATCAATGATGAAGTGCAGCATGGTGCCATTTACCCACATCTGTGAATGGAAGAGGCACTCTCCTTCTTCTGCTTCATCTGGTTCACCAGGTTTGAGCTTGGTGGTATTAACGATGGCACTGGGTTCTGCGTCAATGATTCCTCTTCCCCTTTATGGTTCTGGTTCAGAGTTAGAATCCACATATGATTCAGAGGCTTTCACTTCATCCACCAATGACTGCTTTGAGTGGTAGTCAACAGTGTTATGACAAGGGATCTTATGGAAGTTGCACCACTTCCCAGTATCTTTCTTTGTCTTTTTGGTGTCCTTCTTTGCTTGTGGCTATGACTAGTTGTCCTGATACTGTCCATATTTTCTTTGTCCTTTGTTCTATGGGTTGGGTCTGCCCTTTCATGGCTTTTGTTGTGAGGGGTTCCTAGGCCCAAATTGCCACGTCTTTTGTTTGAGCTTCTACTCGATTTTGACGACATATCGGTAGGCCACACACAAGGATGATATGTCCAGAAATTCCATTTTGGTCTAGATGTATCTATGCAAAGCACCACGATACTTGAGCACCAGATGTTTCTCTTAATATTTGATACCCAACTTGGTGCGCAAGGTATGGAATATATTTGTGAAATCTGGCATTGCTTTGTCTCTTTCTTGCCGCAGTGTGGTCCATTTGGTATACAGGTCGTCATAACTTCCGAAACGGTAGTATTGTTCCTTAATAGCATCCTTGAAGGATTCCCAGGTGGCTGTGACTAAAAATAATGAGGTTTCCTTTGTTTCATTTTTCTCACATAAAGTTTCCCACCAATCTTTGATATGGGGAATAGCTTTGAGGAGCGCAAAAGTAATATTTTCTCTATTCAAAAAGTTATGGACAGAAAAATACCCTTGTAGTAGATTCAACCACTTGTCTACAACATTTGTGTCTATCTGACCATCAAATATAAGAATATCGAAGTTTATCGGTACCTTGAAGGGTGGTGCCTTCGTTCGAAGAAGATGTGTCGCATTTTGGTAGCTGCCGAAGGATTTGCGAGAAACTATCCATCATCTCGTTCCTATGTTGCATGAGGGATTCCTCAATCAACAGTTTGAAAGGATCTCTTGTCCCATCATATTTATTTTCTCCTACCATGAGAGGTCATTTGGGCGTGCGAGATATTCTGTCTTCAAGAGAAACAATCTCAAGACCTAACTCTTTGTACTCTGACCTCGTTGGGGACACGCATTAAGACGACAAGGAGAAGAACGTTATGACACCACTGATCCAGATTTTATGATAAGAAATAAATGAATAAAGATTATTAATAGGTTCTTAGCACAAAATAACAGATACACAGTAAAACTGGTTTTCTATTCAATAATGAAATAAGCTGAAACTGTAAAGTGCAACGAAAACAAGCTTCCTGGAATTGTGGTAGCTTATCTCTGAGAAGAGATGTGATGGATGCATGCATTCACAAGAAGAAGATTAAAATGAAGTTATAAAGGATTTTTTACAATAAACAAGAATTTCAAAAACCCTAGACATCCAAAAATCTAACCCTAAGAGATGAAACACCAAAAGTCATGTGGGCCCCGTTTGGGTAAGTTAGTACATCAACTTCCCGATGTCGTAACTTTTGCATACGATCTCCGTTTTAGGTGTGTGATAGCCCGTTGGAAAGGTATCTTCTAGGAGATTTATTTTTGGGTCTCAATAATTCCTTTGGATATAATTCATAATATTGATACCGAAAAAACTTCATTGAGGCCCTCAAAATGGCCCTAGAAGTTAAAACTAATAAAAATAGTAAATTGCCAAAATTGTCAGAAAACTATTTTGAGACCATTGGAAAAGGTGGGTGGTCACCAATATCCATATGGATCAATACCCCCTCATTAAGAAGCAATGGTTTCCATTGCATTGAGGTCCCCCATCAAATGAGGAAATTTCTACTAAATTTCGCCCTAGGTGAGCCACTTGCCTTGGTGCAGGAGTTGCCCTACTTTGAATACTCGACAAAGATGGATCCTTTGTTGTTGAGTGACCTTGATATGTGTGTCCACAATATGATCATTGTATTCCTTTTGTATGCAGTTGGGTTTCAGCTCTGTTGGTGTCAACTATTTGTCTACTTCTAAGGTGTCCAATAATGGTGGGAAATAAGGGCAAAGGAGATCCATGTTGAACACTGGGTGCAGGCCAAATAAAGGAGGAATTTTGATATCAAAAGAATTATCCCCCACATCCTTGGTGATAGTGTACATCCCATAATAGAGTGGGTGAAGCTTCCTATGGGGTCCTGTAAGGCGTTCTTTCTGCAAGTGCAACCAAACTTTGTCGCCCACGTGAAACTTATGTGGCACTCGATGTTGATCATAAGGTTGTTTGTACTTTTCATTGGAATTCTGTAGGATATCTAGAACCTATTGGTGGATGAGTTGGATCTGCTCAATGAACTAAGTGGCTTTGTCAGCTTCAGTTGGAGAAGGAGATGAGTCGATCGAGGTGACCGCAAGGGGAAGTGCAACATCTATGGGACCCAATGGTTGGAATCCCAACCCCAACTGAAAGGGGTTGTGGCTGGTTGAGCTATGCAGGGCTTAGTTGTAGCTATGTTGGACTTAAGGGAGTCTCTCATCCCATGTGTGAGGGTTCTTTTAATTATACATGCAAAGGATATGCACAATCATTCAATTTACAACCTTGGTTCGGCCATCTGTTTGAGGGTGGAAGGCCATGGATTTGGTGAGCTTGGTGTCCAGTAGTGACTAGAGGCTCGACCATAATGTGCTGGGAAATCGACTATCCCAATCTAAGACAATGGTTTGTGGGATTCCAAAATGTACCTAGACTCATTCAAAGAAGATCTTGGTAGTGGCCTCTGCTGTGATGCTCTTCTTCTAGGAAACTAGAATCGCCATCTTAGAAAGGTGATCAACATCCACAAAAACATAGTCATTTCCCCGCTTGGTGGACGGGAGGCCTGACATGTAGTCCATTGAGATGTATTCTCATGGCCTGTTAGGAGTAGGAAGAGGGGTGTATAGTCCCTGTTTCTTAGTGGTCGTTTTGGCAATAGCACACATAGTGCAGGACCTGATATACTTGTTGACCTCCTGTCGAAGTTTCAGCCAACATAAATGTTTTTGTAACAGTGCCACTGTATTTTTTATGCCGAAGTGTCCTTCCACCCAAGATCATATTCAATTAGTCACTTGATGGAACACAGATATGGCCCAGACAACACAACAACCCATCTTGAAGATGGAAATTATCGACAACTACGTTTGCACCCAACATTTGGTAGGTGGTGGTGAAGTCAATGTCTGTCTCATAGAGTTGGGGACATCGAGATGTCTCATGTCCATAAGAGTAGCACCGTGGTGAGTACCA
Source organism: Picea glauca (assembly GCA_000966675.3). Lineage (NCBI taxonomy): Eukaryota > Viridiplantae > Streptophyta > Pinopsida > Pinales > Pinaceae > Picea > Picea glauca. The sequence continues at coordinate 103,652 of JZKD02S0951903.1, forward strand.
CGACTAGCGATCTGTTGAGGCAATCAACAAAGAGATTGGTGCTTCCTGTTTTATACTTGATGTTGAGGTGGAATTGCTACAAGTATGTGGACCACTTTTGATGGTGGTCATTCTGCAATTTTCCCTATGTCTGCATGAACTGTAGTGGCTTATGATAAGTGTGGATGAGTGTCTCTTTCCCAAGAATGTAATGTCTCCATTGGTGGCAGGCTTGCACAATGGAGTACATTTCTTTGTTGTAAGTAGAGTACTTACAAACAATATTTGAAAGTGTCTCACTATGATAGGCCACGGGGTGGTCGTGTTGAGTCAGAATGATGCCCATAACATAGTCTGAAGCATCTGTCTCGATCTCAAAGGGATCTTGCAGGTATGGTAGTGAAATGTTGAAAAGTCAACAAGAAACATGTGTCTAATTTACTTTTCCCTTAAATAAATTGGAAAATAAATATTAATCTATTATCTCATTTATAACTGAGTGATTTGGATTTGTAACATAATTATAAGTGTGGTTATGTGAGTTAATCTCAATTGTACTAGTTGTAACTAAACTTGCACTAGTGAGAGTTCATTGAATTGATTATTAATTAATTCACAATCAGTGAACTCACATGCAACTGAAGATTCTCCACGGTTAACTACATGCATGTTAGATCCAGTGGATACCTAGTTGAGATCATTGTGAGAATTATAATTGCAGGGATTGTGCAAAGGAGGTAGGCTATCTAGACACAAAAATTGGCACCTGTATCTGCTGAGTTTTTGTATGACAGTGTGAGATGATTGTGTTGTACTGAGAGCTCTTGGATTAGAGTTTTGTATGAGATTGTTTCATGATCCATGATATATATAATATATGATAGTGGGGTTTTTATCTTTACTCTTTCTAGGAATTTTTTTTGTGGTATGTGTTCTTGATATTTTCACTTTGTGATCGTGTTTTAATTTTCTGCAAGAATATTAGTAGAAGTGATTCCGTATTTAACAGTGGAATATAATTGTTAGATATGAGAATCACAAGAGATACTTAATTTGTATTCAAATTTTTACATGGTATCAGAGCCACAAAGCCACAGAAGTGATGTGTGAAAATAATAGTATTTTCATAGGTCCTGTCTCTAGCAGGGTGCGAACCTTAGTACTGAAAACTTCACACATTCCTAGGAGGATAAATTCTCGCACCCTACTCAAAGGAGAGGTGAGAACTTCATTCATATTATTGAGGGCTTATTAAAGGAGAGGTGCGAACCTCCCTCACCCCACAGTGCATTGCAGTGCGAACTCCCTCAAACAGTTCATAGGCTATACATAGGTGAGGTGTGAACTTCCCTCAGGCTAGTAACTGGACAGGTGCAAACCTCCTAGGGTAAGAAGGATTGCAACAGTTGATTTTGTGGTTGGATAAAATTCAAATTTGCAGAAGGAATTTCTTGGTGTGACATTTGATTCAAGATCAAAATGGATTTCAATGGCTTGAGGTTGGAGTATGCACTCGAGGGAAACTTGAAATACATTTCTTGGAAGGACAGGATGGAGGCAGTACTCGAAGACGATGGCTTGAAGGAATACATTGAAAAAGTTGTTCCTAAGCTGGATGCAACAAATACTGCAAATCTTGATGCATGACAAAAGAAAGTGGCAAAGGTCAGGAGGATTATGTTGGAGGGAGTACGAGACCAAATTGTCTCAAGTCTCTATGGGAGATCCACACCACATGAAATGTGGAAGGTTTTGATAGATCTATTCCAAAATAACAGCGACCATAGGAAATTGGCGCTCAAATATAAACTCAGGATGATCAATATGGAGAAAGGAGACACCATTCCAAAATATCTCATGAAGTTTGTCCAATGTTTGGATGAGCTTGGAAGTGTGGGAATAATAGTCGCTGCCAATGATTTGGTGAGCTTGGCTCTCCTAGGAATTCAAAAGAGTCGTCACAATTATCAATACTTTGTCAATGGAAGGGAAACATTACTATATTGGGAATGAATATGGTCAGATCTAGTGTAGGAGGAGTTTAGGCAGAACACCAGAGATGGATCTTCATCAAAGCGTGATGATGAAGAGGATTATGCTTTGATTGCCAAGGCAAGAAAAGGAAAAGGGAATAAATTCCATTCAAAATCTAAGTCTAAAGTCAAGAAGCTGGATTTGTCCAAAGTGAAGTGTTTTCATCGTCAAGAACATGGGCATGTTGCTACTAACTGTCCGTAGAAGAGGAAGAACAAGATGGTTGCTGGAGATGAAAATGGTGAGGCTCTTGTATCGCAATTTGAACTTAAATTAACTTTGATCGCATGCATGGCTTCAAGTGCATCGGGATCAGTGCGGTATTTGGATAGTGGCACTTCCTACCACATGATGGGAGATAAAGAGTCTTTCAGTGACTTAGAGGAGAAAGATCTCATAATGCATATAGACATGGGCAACGAAGGATGATACGACTGGTATTGGTACCATTACCTTTCAGAGGGAGTCAGGTAAACCATTTCAATTGAAAATTTTTATGCATGTTCCAGGTCTGAAGAAAAAAATTGGTCTCAGTTGCAATGTTGGAGGACAAAGGCTATGATGTTGTTTTTAGTGGTGGAAAAGATGTCCTGCAACATAAAGCAATGGGTCAATTCAAGAAGATAGGGATTCGAGTTAAGAATCTCTACATGTTGGAGGTAGATGGTTGTAGTGCCATGGTGGGAAAGGAAAAAAAAGTGGTGAGCCAGGATGAGGGTATATTATGGCATAGACAATTGGGCCATCTTCATCATGGAGCCTTGAAGATCATGCAAGAAATATCTACTGGACATCTAAGGGGAACACTTTCTTAGTTAGATCAGTGTAAGGGGTGCACCCTGGGGAAATATGTAAAGTCCACCTATCATAAAAAGGAGAACTGTGCTTTGGTGATCCTGGAGAGAATTCACACATACATGTGTGGACCATTCTCAGTTGCTTCAACAACAACAAATAGGTATTATGTTATTTTTATTGATGATTTTTCTTGTAAATGCTGGATCTTCTTCATGTAGAAGAAGGATCAAACATTCTCAAACTTATGTGAGTTTAAAGAATTGGTGGAGAAAGAGTCAAGGAAGTAAGTGAAGGCTCTAAGGAGCGATAATGGTGGAGAATAAATATCTAACAAATTCAAAGACTTCTACAGTAGAGAAGGAATTCAAAGAGAACTCATAGCGCCTCATAACCCACAACAAAATGGGGTCACGGAGAGGAAGAACAGAACGGTCATGGGTGCAACATGAGCGATGTTGCATGATCAGGACCTACCAATGCATTTGTGGGAAGAAGCATGCAATACTGTGGTTTATGTGCAAAACCATTGTCCTCATAGAATACTTTGCATGAGTACACCTGAAGAAGATTTCATTGGTAAAAAACCTGATGTTTCACATTTTAAAATTTTTGGCTCATCTATTTTTGTGCATGTGACCAAGGATGCCAGGAAGAAGCTGGAGCCGACTGTTGAAGTTGGGATTTTTTGGGGTACACAGAAACACCCCATAATTATCCTGTGTTTTTTCAAAACAGTAAGGTGACTGTTATGCGACGGGATATAAAATTCAATGAGGGGAAAGCCATGCGGTTGTTGCTTGAGAGGGATCTAGACGTGCATGCAGAAGAGGAACTGTTGGTTCCGAAAGATCAGTCTCAAGATATGGATCAACCACATGAGGAGGTTCATGGAGTGGAGGAAACCACTCAAGTAGAGCCATCCATCAGAAATGGCAGAAAGTGCACCACAGAAGCTGATAGATTGAGACTAGATGTTGCATAGAATGTAGGAGCCCCTAATTCACAGAGCAGGTAGAGACAGTCTCCTAATCGATTTACTAGATACATGGCTCTCATGAGAAAATGTATTATGAATGAACCATCTTCCTTTTAGAAAGTAGTTTAGGATCCCATTTGGGTTGATGCTATGGTAGAGGAGTATGACTCCATTGTAAAAAACAGTGCATGGGAAATTGTCCCAAGACTGGTCGACAAATAAGTGGTAGGTTCAAGATGGATCTACAAGGTAAAGCAAGCTGTTGATGGGAGTGTGGAGAAATACAAGGCCAGGTTTGTGGCCCGGGGCTTCTCACAGATCGAGGGGATAGATTATGATGAGACCTTTGCACCTATCGCAAGGTACTCTTCCCTAAGATCCATCCTTGCACTCTCAATGCAGATGGGCTGGCGCATTCATCAGATGGATGTAAAAACTACGTTTCTCAATGGGATCATTGAGGAAGAAGTGTACATTGAAAAACTAGAAGGTTTCAATACCTTTGAAAAAGATTCACATGTGTGCAGACTCAAGAGAGCACTGTATGGGCTGAAGCAAGCATCCTGTGCTTGGCACACTCAGATAGATAACTATTTCACCGAATTGGGCTTCACCAAAAGTGAAGAAGATGCAAACCTATACCAAATTTTGGTGGAGGGTAATCTCTTAATCATTGTTCTTTATGTTGATGATTTAATATTGACTGGTGATGAATAGATGATACACTCATGCAAGGATGACCTTGCAAAGGAGTTCGATATCAAGGATTTGGGCCTTCTTCATTATTTCTTTGGATTGGAAATATGGCAGGGAGATGGTGAACTTTTTGTGTCTCAAGGCAAGTATGCAAGGGAGATACTGGGTAAGTTTCACATGGAGGGCTGCAAACCCATGGATACTCCTCTTCCAGGAAATTGGAGGAAAGAGGATGCTACTTCTGGAGAGGTAGTGGATGTTATTGTCTATCGACAGTTAGTAGGTTCACTAATGTATTTAGTGAACACGAGACCACACATTTGCTATGCGGTTAACTAGCTAATTCACACGATGGTTAAGACTACCAAACTCTTTTGGAAGGTGGGTAAGCATGTCCTAAGATATATGAAGGGAACATCTGAGTATGGATTATGGTACAGACAGATGGATGAGGTGAAGTTGCATGGCTTTACAAATGCATATTGGGCAAGCAACCCAATGGACATAAAGAGCACATCAGGGGGGGTCTTTAGTATCAGATCAACAACTGTTTCTTGGTACAGCAGGAAACAAAGATCCATGGCACTTAGTTTAGCAGAAGAGGAATACATGGCAGCGAGTCAAGCTGCATGTGAGGCTATTTGGATGATAAATATCTTGGTTGGTTTGTTTGGTTCTCATTTAGATCCGACAGTGATTCATTGTGATAATCAGAGTTGCATTAAACTCTTGATTAATCTTGTGTTTCATGATAGATCTATGAATATAGATATCCGGTATCATCATCTCAGAGATTGTGTGTATCAGAAAATCATGTTGCTTCAATACATTCCTATAGAAGATCAGGATGCAGACATTCTGACGAAGGTGCTCACCAGGAGAAAATTCGAATATCATAGAGACAGGATTAGGGTGAAGGATAATCCCTTTCTTGTTGAGAGGGAGTGTTGAAAAGTCAACAAGAAACATGTATCTAATTTACTTTTCCCTTATATAAATTGGAAAATCAATATTAATCTATTATCTCATTTATAAATGAGTGAATTGGAGTTGTAACAGAATCATAAGTGTAGTTAAGTGAGTTAAGCTTAGTTGTACTAGTTGTAACTAAACTTGCACTAGTGAGAGTTCAGTGAATTAATTATTAATTAATTCACAATCAGTGAACTAACATGCAACTGAAGATTCACCACGGTTAACTACATGCATGTCAGATCCAGTGGAGACCCAGTTAAGATAACAGGTGAAAGGGGCAGTTTGGCTATCAGTTGTGATTTGAGTGAAGTGCACTCATGCAATCACACATGCAGTGGATATGCTCATGAGTATGTGAAAACTAGGCAATTCAAATTCATTGTGAGAATTCTAATTGCAGGGATTGCGCAGAGGAGGCAGGCTATCTGGACACATAAATTGGCACATGTATTTGCTGAGTTTTTGTATGACAGTGTGAGATTATTGTATTGTACTGCAAGATCTTGGATTAGAGTTTTGTATGATATTGTTTCATGATCCACGATATACATAATATATGATAGTGGGTTTTTTAGCTTTATGCTTTCCCGGCAAAAAATCTATGTTATGTGTTATTGATATTTCACTTTGTGGTCGTGGTTTAATTTTCTGTAAGAATATTAGTAGAAGCGATTATGTATTTAACAATGACATATAATTGTTAGAGAAGGAGAATTGCAGGAGATACTTAATTTGTATTGGAATTTCTACAGTACTGGGGTTGAGCACAAGCACTGCTTCAAATCATCGAATGCTTGTTGTTGGGACCGACCCCACGCAAATTTCACCTTATCACCACCCATGTTTATTTGGATGAGGGCCCATGCAATATGGGAGAATCCCAGCATGATCCTATGGTAGAAATTGGCAAGGCCCAAGAAGCTTCGAAGCTCAGTGAGTTTTTTTGGGGCTGGCCAGTCACAGATGACTTGGATCTTGGCTGAATCCAATGTACGCCATGTTGATCAATGATGTAGCCCAGGTAATGGACCCTGTCCTTGATGAAGGATAATTTTACCAAATTGGCGTATAGCTTGTGCTGTCGCAAGGTGTGCAAAACCTATTGAATATGCTGCAAGTGTTCAACCCAAGTCTTGCTATAAATTAGAATGTCATCTAGATACACCACTACAAAAGTATTGGTGAATGGTCGTAGTATATCATCCATCATCCTCATGAAAGTGGTTGGAGTATTTCTCAAACCAAAGGGCATGACCAACCATTCAAAAAGGCCTTCCTTTGACTTGAAGGCGGTCTTCCATACATCTGTTTGTTCTATCGGGACCTGGTGGTAGGCAGACTTTAGATCAATCTTACTGAAGTATTTGGCCCCCATGACTTGATCAAGGAGGTCATCGATTCGGGGAATCTGGTACAAATTTCTGACTGTGATTTTATTTAGAGCTCGGTAATCAATATAGAGTCACCATGTTCTGTCTTTCTTCTGTACCAACATGATTGGGCTCCCACAAGGTGATGAGCTGGGATGGATGTGCCCCTTGTGGAGCATCTCTTGGATCTATCGATTGATCTCCTCATTCTCTAACAAAGAGTGGCGATAGACTGGCCCATTCGAAAACTTTGCATCGAGGGTCAAATCTATGGAGTCCTTGACCTGACAGTGTAGAGGTACCCTTGTAGGCGAGGAGAAGATATCCGAGTATTCTTCCATGACCTTATCTTCTTTCTTTTTCTGTGTGGAGAGGTCAGCCGTAGATACCTTGAATGTGGCTATGATATTTCACTTATTCTAAGAGAAAATCATGAAGAAGACAAAATTCCCCATCTGAGAGATGACCTTCCTGCATTGCTTTACAGAGATAAAGGAAATAACACAAGGTGGGACTGCCTCGGGTATCTTGTACAATTTCTTGTTCAAAGTAATAATAACACTACAAGGCCTAGACTCAAATACAACATGACGTTTCCATAAATAAGGTTGGCCCAAAAGAATTCCACAAAATTAGAGAGGAGCAACATCACACAATACCTCGTCTTTGAAGGGCTTGATGTCATATGAAAGTCAACACTGTTGGATGACGTAGAGATCACTTCCTTGGCGGAGCCATCCAATAGTGTAGGGTTGTGGGTGCGGCTTTGTTGGCAGAGCCAACTTCTTGATGAACTCTCCTGAGATGAGGTTCCTCTAGATACCGTTGTCAATGATGAAGTGCAACGGGGTGCCTTTTACCCACATATCTTAATGGAAGAGATGATCTCCTTCTTCTGGCTCATTTGGTTCACTAGGATAGAGCTTGGTGGTAGCAATGGTGGCACTGGGTTTCACATCAATGATCCATCTTCCCATTTCTGGTTTTGGATCAGAGTCAGAATCAACATCTGATTCAGAGGCTTTCACTTCAACCACTAGTGACTGCTTTGAGCGGTAGTCAATAATGTTATGCCAAGGGCTCTTGTGGAAGTCGCACCACTTCCCAGTATCTTTCTCTGTCTTTCCAATGTCCTTCTTTGCTTGTGGCTTGGACTTGTTGTCTTGATACTGTCCATATTTTCTCTTTCCTTTTTTCTTTGGGTTGGGGCCACCCTTTCCTGTATTTTGTTGTGAGGAGTTCCCAGGCCCAAATTGTCACGTCTTTTGTTTGAGCTTCTGCTCGATTTTGATGGCATCAGTAGGCCACGCCTAAGGATGAGATGTACAAAAATTCCATTTCTGTCTGGATGTATCCATGCAGAGCACTGCGATACTTGAGCACTAGATGTCGCTTCAAATATTTGATACCCATCTTGGTGTGCAAGGTATGGAAGATATTTGTGAAATCTGTCGCTGCTTGGTCTCTTTCTTGCCACAAAGTGGTCCATTTGGTATACAGGTCGTCATAACTCCCGACAGGGTAGTATTTCTCCTTAATATCATCCCTAAAGGATTCCCAAGTGGTCATGACTAAAAATAATGAGGTTTCCTTTGTTTCCTTTTTCTCACAGAAAGTTTCCCACCAATCTTTGACATGGGAAACGGATTTGAGGAGTGCAAAAGTAATCTTTTCTCTATTCGAAAATTTGTGGATAAAAAATTACCCTTATAGTAGATTTAGTCACTTGTCTACAACATCTACATCTATATGACCTTCAAATATAGGAATATAGAAGTTTATTTGTACCTTGAGGGGGGCGATGCCTCCATTCGAAGAAGATGCGTCACCTATTGCTAGTTGCCGAAGGATTTGCGTGAAACTATCCATCATCTTGTTCCTCTGTTGCGTGAGGGCTTTCTCAATCAATAGTTTGAAAGGATCTCTTGTCCCGTCATCTTTCTTTTCTCCTACTATGAGAGGTTGCTTGGGCATGCGAGAGCTTCTGTCCTCAAGAGAAACAAGCTTGAGACCCAATTCTTTGTACTCCGACCTTGTTGGGGACATGCATTAAGATGACAAGGAGAAGACCTCTATGATACCACTGATATGGATTTTATGAACATAACGAAATAAATACAGATTATTAACATGTTCTTAACACAAAATAATAGAGATACAGTAAAACTGGTTTTCTATTCAATAACAAAATAAGATGAAACTATAAAATGCAGTGGAAACAAGCCTTTTGGAATGGTGGTGGCTTATCTCTAAAAAACGATATGACAACTGCATGCATTCACAAGAAGAAGATTACAATGAGGATTTGAAGTCCCTTTTACAATAAAAAAGAATGCCAAAAACCCTAGACATCAAAAAACCTAACCCTAGGAGATGAAGTGCCAAAAGTCATGTGGGCCCTGTTTGGGTAAGTTAGTACATCAACTTCTCGGGGTCGTAACTTTTGCATACGATCTTCGTGTTAGGCATGTGATAGCCCATTGGAAAGGTATCATAGAGGAGATTCATTTTGGGGGATCAATAATTTATTTGGCTATCATTGAGAAGCTCGATACCGAAAAACCTTCATTTAGTCCCTCAAAATGGCCCCGAAAGTTAAAACTGCTAAAAGTAGTGAATTGCCAAAATTGTCAGAAAATAGTTTTGAGCTAGTTGGAAAAGGTGGGTGGCCATCGATATCCATATGGATCACGATGTCACATCACCCTCGCACCTTTTACACCTCTTCTCCTACATGGTGATGCCCACTTGTTCCTAGTCATTGCTTTGTCATCACATCCTTCTACTTGGCCATAGCTCACCCATTGTGCATTGTGAGTTTGCACTAATCACCTCGCATATCGCCATATCATTCCTCCATGTCCGCCTACAAGTTTCCCCTGCAAGAATCTAAAAAAAACCCAGATGGCGTAGTTTCAGAGTGTGGTCAACACATTTTCCAGGTATAGGAGTTGACTTGGGTCGAGCCCTGATCCCAATGAAGTCTGTTAATGAAGTAGGGGGAGGTGGTTGAAACATCATCTCCCCCCATAAATAGAAAGATAAAAAAGGACTGATAGACTGTCTGAGCTAGTGTGCAACAAGAAACTTCATGCGTAGTCTAACATAGAATGTCTAGACGTAAGAGCTCACATATGATAGGGGACTGAAAGCACAGTCTACATAGGAAGCTCCAATGTAAAGCCTTGAATGCATGACTCGATCACTCCTCTGGTGGTTGTAGTCAGTCTAAGTATAAAGATGTAATTTTGATACTTTGTTATGGTCGATGGTTGAGATAGGCTCCCGTATTGTAAGTTTTGATGAAGCTCTGGTTCTCTTGTTATGTATTTTGATTTGAGACTTATTTCTTAATGAAAGTTAGCTTCATTTCCATCTTATCTACCTCTGATGATGAAGTATCCATGATTGAAGGATTCACATGGATTATTTTAACTGTATTGGGATGTATGTTTGATTAAAGTCTTGTTTTAACTTTCTTCAGTTCTTGAAACTTTGAATCCAAAGAGGATATTGTGTTTGAAGTTTTTCCTCCTTAGGTTGCTGGAAGACCTGATGTCCATAGCAGGCCTCTACATTCTCCTCACCAGTTCTTCCTCCTAGTCACCTTTGCTACAACTTACTGAATGAAGTTGATCAGGACCTCAACTGCCTGTGCATGCTGGTCCATTTTTCTGAGTTAAAACAATATTTTCTTGAGTCTGTGCCCATTTGATCTCTTTAAATTTATTTACTATGACATATGAACTGATGGGTACTAGGCTTACCTTCGATGAAATCCGAGGGTGACTTCTGGTGCTAACATTTATGGCGTCATTGCCGAGGATGAATTGAATATTTTCCTTGGGTTGAATGCCAAAGCTTACTGGTTCTCAAGGCTCATTATAACTCAACACATCGAAGATTGTAACCTACACCTGGTGACTCCATTGATGCAACTCCACTGATTCGACTCTGCTGTTTCAGTTGTGGCTTCAAGAGGCTGACACATGAGGTCTACTCCATAGCTGCCTCTGGCTGCACCTGAAGCTGACCCAGAGAGGATCATCAAGAAGGGAAAGATATCTCAATAAGGCTTTAGCTACTGTCCCATATTGAAAATCTCCATGGGAGAATGATAATGACTAGATCTGGCTTGTGATGGTGAAGAAAGACCAAACACTTTCATAATGCATATCATTCACCTGGCAAATCCATGTTTAAAGAATCCAGTGGTGACTCCACATATTTAAGAAACCATATTTTCATATGAAAGCCATCTTGGCTTGAAGCTTTTCTCCCTTTAATTTCTCTATTGTTCCTGTTTTTCCCAATGTTGTTCCTACTCTAGATGAGTCGGTTGATTTTTTGCCCATATTTAGAGAACATAAAGATGACAGCCCTACCGATCATCTTCGTGAGTTTCATGAACTCATGCATCAGTGGGAAATACATCACGAGGATGTATTTTTGAAGATGTTCATTTTCTCATTAGAAGGAGATGCTCGTGAGTGGTATCACTCCTTGCCCCCTGCTAGCATCTCCTCCATGGAACAATTCCATGCATCTTTCAATAGACATTGTCAAAGGTATTATCCCTATGAGTTGATCTATCATAAATGTTGTGAGGAATATAAAGACTGTGTTCAAGGTATGGATGTTTCTAATGAAGGCTGTGAGAATGAAGGAGATGCCTTGGGTGAGTTGGTGAATCTTGTAGGAACACTTCCTACAGAAATAAAGGAATTGAAGGAAGATTTTTCTTTCCACTTTTACAAAGAAGATGTAGAGGATATTTAGGTCCTTGAGACACATGTTCTTAGAAGCCCTGATTATGATGAAGAAGTGATTTCAAATATTGACCAAGAGAAACTGACTTTTGATGAATATCCTAATGAAGATGTCGAAGAGAAAATGTTTTCCATGGTTCCTGATTATTATGATTGTGAATCTGATCCTTGGGAGAGCCATGAAGGAGAAAAGGAGGAGCCAAATGTGCAGTTTATATCCTATTCAGAGCTTGTAAACAAGCAGATATCACTTGGTACTAGCCAACCTACATTAGTTATCTACCCACCTATACACTCCGAGAACATAGAACGATGGGTGAGCCACAATGAAGGATAGGAGGTAATTTCTACCTAGTTTAGCTCTCCTAATTATAAATTTTGTGACCCTGTGGGGTTATATATGGAGCTGTGTTTTTAAAAAGCATTGGAGCCTGCAAATTTATTCACCGTATCATCATTGGGGGGTATGGTTAGTGTTCCAACACATGTTCTCGCTCTACTTTCATACTTCCCTAGTTTTTTGTGGATCATTTGCAATAAAGAGAAAAATTGTATTACCAGATAGTCTGGGTGGCTATGGTGGAAGTTTTCACCTAGAACTTTGTAAAAGTCAGTTAGCTTAAATGTTGTACATAAATAACCTCCATCAGGAGCAGCTGTGTTTGCTTTATGTTTGTAAGAAAAGTAGTAAGTTGTTAGTGTGTTATCTTTGGCATGATATATCAGAGCATGACTCCACATCATGATGCATAAGGCAACTGGAACTACTGAAGTTCTTAGAGCCTCGTAGGGAGGTCTCTATCCTCCATGGAGCCTAATGTTAGCACATATGTTTGTAAAGAGGGTGTTTTTACTTACAGAACAACCCCTTGGCGAAGAAATGAAAGAGGTGGTTTCTTCTGTGACCCACTTTTACCTTTTATCCTAAGTTTTGGTCCCTCGATGCGTTATGACTATGGAGCGCATAGATGTTAGCTATTGAGACCTGCATTCTTAGATCTACGGTCCTTATTGCATATCAACCCCCTTGACTTTCTTCCTTTAGCGGGGGGGGGGTTCGAGTTGGTGATTTTGTAGGCATGGTCCCCCCACTACGTGTTTCCCTCATGACAACTCTAACCCACCCCCGCACTTTACCACCTACCCCCCCTCCGAGCTAGCCTCCTTACCACCTCTTATTACCGCCATCGCTTCAGCCACCACTTGTCCTCCACTCACATCACTCGCACACCTGTCCCCTTCCCGCTGTCATACCTTCTCCTCCATGTCACCTCCGTCATGTTGTCATGTCCCCTCTAACATTTTACATCCTTCTACCTCCACATCTTCTCCTAGTGCCACATCACCCTCGCACCTTTTACAACTCTTCTCCTACACATTGACGCTCATGCATTCCTAGTCATTGCTCTTTTGCCGCATCCTTCTACTTGGACATAGATCATCTGTTGTGCCATGGAAGTTTGCACCAATCACCTCGCATATCTCCATCACCTTCCTCCATGTCCACCTACCAGTTTCCCCTACAAGCATCCAACAAAGATCTAGATGGCGTAGTTTCATAGTGCGGTCAACCCATTTTCTAGGTACATGAGTTGACTCAAGCCCCGTTTGGATCCCAGTAGAGACTGTTAATGAAGTAGGGGGAGGTGGTTGAAACATTTTCTCCCCCTGTTGGCAAAGGAAGTCACCCCTGGATTGCTAACAGGAGAAGAGCCTGACGCCCATCAGTTTTATGTCACGGTTGTTCATAGATGAGTGATCGAATGGAGGGAGACTCAAAACAATAGTGTTCCAACTCTGAAAACAGGCCAAGTATGCATGAGCAAGTGAGGTCTTGCGTAAATTTCAGACAGTGAGCTGTAGTAAAGGGTGAACAGGCGGAAGACTTATATAAGAGGAACACAGAGGTCTGTTATTAACATCGGGTTTCTAATAGGCTGAGGAAGAAGGTTTCTAATCTTTTATCATAACATAACTGCAATAACTCGCGCGACTCAGTCAATCATGAACTCTTTTACCATGAGACGAAAATTAGATGGAGTAAAAAAAACTGTCTATCATAAAACAAGATATCTCATATACAGATGCATAACCCACAAACTAGAATATTAGTTAAAACTTTACAGTAGGGAGCTCTGCTCTACCATCGATAGATACAAAAATGGCGAAAATGCCTTCATATACTCAAAACAACAACAACAACAAAATCAAGATGTTGCATTAAAATCTTTGCGTCTGCATGGCTTCTAATAATCTGCACTTGCAATCTCTGAATGAATATGCAACCTATGGCAGATGCAATCGAACTTCTGACAGTTTTATGGGCGAATCGACGTGCTTTTAATCTATCACCGGACTTTCCCATTATGGCGGAAGCGATGTCTAACCACCACCAACTGCTTCAATAAATGCTAAATTAGGATTGAGAACGACCCGACCAACTCAGCACTTCTGTGACATGGAAGACCCCTCGTACTACCACCTGGATTAACTGAACAACCCGATGAATAGCGCAAAGGCCAGCATGAAAGGTTGGGCGCAGAAGGGGAGTGGTGGCACCGAAGGATGACATAACAGGGGGGAGGGCCCACGTTGGTTAAAAATAAAGCAGCTGAGAAGGATGGGATCTCACGAGCGTCGTTGTTTTGGGTGCTTAGATCTCGGCCGTTGGGAAGTTGCATGCCTGATTCTGGACCCCCCCCCTTTTCTTAAAGGTAGAAAGCCAGGGGGGGTCCGAAATTGCCTTGAGCACCGTTGATCCGGGCTCTTCGATCAGGACCGTTGAAGAGATGTGCCCTCGATTCCGGACCCCCCCCCTCCGCTTAAAGGTAGAAAGGCGGGGGGGGTCTAGAATTCGATATGCACCGTTGATCTGGGCGCTTCGATTGTGGCTGTCCAAAATTGCTGACCGCTTAATCACCAATGCATTTGTGCCCCAAGCCTATAGTAAATGGGTTTTTCACCCATTCCTTCGCATTCTAACCCCCCTTACCAGAAATGTCGATAACATTAGGATCCATGGGGGATAGAGTCATCCCTGTGATGCTCTAAGAACACTTTTGCAGATTCAGTGCCCTGCTGTTAGGCTATGGAGTCATTTATTAAGCTGAAAAAAAAAAATATTTACAAAAACAAAAGAGCCATCTGCGGCTCACAAAAAACATTTCTTCAAGAAATGCCCATTTATTGGGCTGTTAAAAACTTCTTTGCCTTCCATATCCTGCAACCTGTAAGTGTTGTTTGAAAATACTTCAAGGATATTGAAAGGCCCAAACCAGAGGGCATCAAACTTACTGTGCTTGCCCCTGTCCTGCCTAGGTGCATCCCATTTGAGCACCAGATCACCCTACTCGAATTCTTTCTTTATGCTCTTCCTGTTGAAAGCCTACTTGATCTTCTACTGATAATTATAGGCCCTGTTCATGACCTTCTTTCTAATCTGCTGCACTTCCACCATCTGATGAATCCTTCTGACCATATTGTCAGGCTCTCCTTCAAGGTCCTGGAGGAATTTTTCCACAGATAAGGTGAGCTGAGTAGGGAAAACAACCTTTGTTCTATAAACCAGTTGGAAAGGTGAGATGCCCAGGGAATTCTTTGTTGTCACTTGGTCAGCCCATAGAGAAAATTTGAGTTTCGAATCCCAGGCCCTTTTATTGTCTTCCAACAATTACTTAATGAGCTTGATTAGGATTTTATTGGAAGATTCTACTAGTTCATTTCCTTGAGGATAATAGGGAGTAGAGTGAATCAGTGAAATCTCAAACTATTCACAGAACTTGACCAGAGGCTCAGACCTGAAGGGGGTGGCGTTACCAGTGACAATTCTGCTAGGGCAGCCAAATCTGGCTATGATATCCTCCAGGAAGATGATAATTACTTTGTGGGAAGTGCTCCTGGTGGGGACATCTTCTATCCATTTGGTGAAATAGTCTGTCGCAGTCAGGATCCATCTGTGCTGGCCACTTGAGGGAGGATGAATTTCTCCAATGAAGTCCAATCCCCACTGCTGAAAGGGTGCTGAAACTACTACAGGATTTAATGGCAGAGACTTGAGCTGTTTCTTTCCTAAGAAATTCTGGCATTTGATGCAAGATCTGATTTCTCTGCAGACATCAAGGAATAAAGTGGGCCAGTAGTATCCAGCCCGGAGGATCTTATGATTCGCGGTCTTCCAAAAGTGATGACCTCCGCAGAGACCACTATGAAAATAAAATGTAACCTTCTGGGCCTCCTGTGGGTCTAGGAATCTCAGAAATACCCTAGAGGGTCTTTCCAGTACAAGGTTTGGTCAATGAGACAATACCTGACCGCCTTGAGCTTTAGAGCCCTCGCTTTGATTTTTCCCATTCCATCGGGGGGCTTCAACTCCTGCAGAAAATATAGAATTTCACAATACCAGGCACATTCTGCTAGTAATAAGGTGCCCTGGGAATGCTTGTTGGATGGCTCACCTTGCTCGTTGATAAAGCTAATCCCCAAGGTTTTGCAATTGGATTCGGCCAACAACTTGGCTAAACCCTGCCCCTTTATTAACTTGGTGTGCTTGATGTCCATATCAAATTCTAGGATCTTGGCAATCCACTTACCTCTTCTTCCATCTATGTCAGGCTGTATAAGGATGTCCTTCACAGAAGCCGAAGGAACATATGTAGTGAGATTTGAGTGCGAGACATATACTCTGAAATATTTGAGATATTTCACCAATGCATAGGTCTGCTTTTCCAGGATCTCATACCGGAGTTCTGCATCTCTCAATGCCTTGCTGTAGAAGGCAATAGGTTTCTCTCACCCTTGATCATTTTTCTGCAACAAAACCACTACTACTGTATCACAAGAGGCAAAGGAAAAAATCAGGAAATCTTTGGAATAGTCAGGACTGATAAGCACAGGCGGCTCAGTCAATGCCCTTTTTATTTGGACAAAAGATTCCCTGGGTTCAGCGGTCCATTTCACTTCATTTCCCTTCCTGAGCATGGCTGTGATGTGTCTCACTAGCTCAACAAAATTTGAGACGAATCTCTTCAGAAAATTAATCTTCCCCAAAAAGGCATGAACCTCCTTCTTAGATCTAGGAAGTGACAGGTTCTGAATTGCTTCTTTCCTACTAGGATCAATCCTCACTCCCTCTGTTGATACTATATGGCCTAATAACTTCCCCTCCTTCATAGAAAACAATGATTTCTTGGGGTTCAGGGATAGGCCAAACCTTCGACACTTCAAGAAGACTCTCTTCATATGACAACGGTGCTCCTTATGTGTCCTGGAGAAGACTGTGATATCATCCAAATAGATTACAACAAACTGGTCCTTCTCCCCGATGAACGCTATATCCATAGCTCGCTAAAATGTTGCCCCTGCATTCATCAATCCTAAAGGCATTTTGGCATACATGAATGTGCCCCAAGGGGTTGTGAAGGTTGTCTTCTCCCTGTCCTCAGGCATGACCGATATCTGGTTATAGCCAGAAAACCCATCGATCATGGATATTCTGGACGCACCAATTACCCTATGCAATATATGTTCCATCTTAGGTAGGGGGTAATTTTCCTTCTTTGAGCTTCTGTTTAGGTTCCTGAAATCGAGACAAAGCCTGATTTCTCCACTTTTCTTCCTTATTGGGACCAAGTTGGCCACCCACTCAGAATATCTCAAGGGGACGATGATTCGTGCATCCAACAAATTTTTTACTTCCTTCTCCATAACGGGAAGAAACATGGGATTTATCTGTATTATCTTTTTCCTGAATGGCCTAGCCTCTTCCTTCAATGGGATCTTGTGCTCGATGACAGATGTGGCATACATATTGAGGTCTTCGTATGTCCATGAAAACACATGGGTGAACTCTCTCAGCAACTCCGTGTACTCGGCCCTCTATTCACTGGTCAGGCTGCTTGATAATTTGACAAACTTGGGCTCCTCCTGCGTGCCAATGTTGCAATTGGCTGTATCAGCGTCTTCGTTTGAGACCTTTCCCTTTACTGCCACATCGTTCCCATTGAACAGTCTCTCTAGAGGGACTAGTCCTCTCGGAATGTGATTTCTAGGTAGTTGAATGATCTGATGATTAGCGATTTTATTTAAAAACTTCTTAGGATGAGGGTCACCTTCCAGGTCGAGATCATGGTCAATGTGCAACGCAGAAAATTCGTCCACAGATTGTAGAAACCTTTCAATTTTCGGATCATCCTCGAACACCTTCCAATGCTTGACATTGTCTAGCACTGAGGGCCTATATCTTATATCAACATCATTTTCTACCATAGGCGGTAGAGGAAATTTGAGCACACTAGCTGAGACAACTAAAGAATCGACCAAAGTATCTCCTCCCCTCGAAATGAAAGAAATGTTTAAAGCCAAGAAGAAATTATCAATAAGGTCCCATACTTCATTCCGATAATTCCTGAGCTAGGAATTATGGGCATAATAATCATTCCTTACTTGTTGAATAATCAACTCAGCATCTCCGAATATTGCTATCTCTTTAATTCCCATTTCCTTTGCAACCCTCATACCTAGAACAAGAGCTTCATACTCTGCCACATTGTTGGTGGCTTCGAATTCCAGCTTGTATGACAGGGACATGACTTCTTGACAAGGTGATATGAAAACCACTCCAGCGCCAATGCCTTCACTAGAAGAAGCTCCGTCAAAAAACATCTTCCACATAGAGGAGATTTGAGGGGAGATTGGATGATCAGGGCTGGGATGTTTTCTGATTGGTAAAGAGCTTTCAGGGGCATCGGTAAGCTGCAACAAACTAGACCCTAAGTCGATGTCAAGTGCAAAGATGGGGTGATTGGTAAGGTCTGCTTCATCACTGACAATGTAGGCTAGCTAGGCTTCTCTGTATAATCTCCTTTGTTCCCCTCCGAAGACCGGAATGGTGGCGTATGTGAGATCCATATGTAGTGTCCCTCCAAGTTTTTTAATCCACGATCTAGACAACAACATACTGAATTTGGGGGTGACGTCGGCTACCACAATATCCATGACCACACTTTTCATGGGCAGATGAAATAGGGAAACCACCAGGTCTTTGATGATTCCTAGGCACTACACTCACCTTGAATTGAAGGAATATAAATCATCATAATTTCTTGTCACCTCCATCCCCAATTCTTCCATGACTATTTTTGGCATAAGATTATGGGAAGCCCCTGAATCCATGAGGCAATTATGCAACACTTTGTCATGTATGTTCAGGGATGTGTAGAAGGGGGGGGATGGGTCATCTCTATATTCTACCATGGGGCCTAATATGACAGCTGGCTTCTCATATTGAAGGTTTATTTATTCAGAGGGGGGTTGGGGGGACTCGGATTGTAGCATCTTGGAGAGGGATCTTTTAAAATCTTCATTTTTAACTAGCTCTGAGAGGGGGACAGGGTTCCTGATCTTTTGATTTTGATGTTCAAAATTAAAGGGTGGAATGGGCTTAGGAGCTTCCCTTACCTCAGTAATGGTTTCTTTGACTACTGGCACAATGCTCTGAGCTCTTTTATCTTTAGTAGCGGCTGCTGCAGCTTTAGTAGGTCTTTCTGCTATGAGGGACTGGTCTGGGCTGTCAAAGTCTCCTTCTTTCCTTCTCGACCTGAGATTATATCTATTAGAAGTGTGACCGGCCCTTTGTTCCTTCCCCAACTCATGAATTTGAGCACTCATCATGGATTCTTCATATGCAGACTACGTCAAATGAGGAAAAGGGGGAGCTTCTTCAATACAGTGAATTTCAGGGCCAAACTGGTCTATCTCCTCTCTTTCCTCATGATCAACTAGGTTGTTTTGGAGGGGGGTTTGAACCCTTTGATCTTCTTTGTCCTTTCCCCTTTGTCCCCTCAGGAAATCCTGAGGCATATTGTTAGCAGGTCATCTGAAACCTCTATTATCAGTGTTCTGGGGATTTCTGTACATGGGCTTCCCCTCTAATTCCCACCTCTCCATCTTGGCAGCAAGTGATTTTATTGCTCTAGCTATCTCATCTATCTGATGGGTTAGGGGAGAGGAACTGGATGAGGAATTTTCATGCCTGTTCTTGGGCGTATTTCTATCACCTGCGTTCCTGATTCAATTGATAGCCAATATGTTAGATTCTACTTCCACGACCTCATCCTGCATGTGGGCCAGCGTAGCAGCTCTTATTTCCCTTATCAGTAGGAAGAAATTAGTATCAAAAGTGCTAGAGTAAGTGATCTTTGCAGAGGCTTTAGAGGGTTTTATCTCAACGGGGATTTTGTTGTACATTTTATTAAATCTCTTGGAGAATTCGGAGATAGAATCTCCTTCCTTTCTCTTTAACGACCCAAACTCTGTCATGTAATACATGAAATCTTTTTTATCTCCCCACTGTCTCAAACAGGTACTATCTAAATCTCGGATCCCATCAATGGATCCAGGAGGCAGGGCCTTGAACCATTTTCTAGCCTCTCCTTGGAGACTATGGACAAAAATTCTCATCCATACATCTGCGTGCATGATAACATTATCATCCACAAAAGTATAAAAGGATTCTAGGTGTTCTTCAACAGTTATGTCCCCCTCGCCTGTAAACTTGGGCAGCTGCTTTAGGTATCCTTCTGGTGGGAGGGCATTGAGAAGCTGTGGTAATACAAGAGGAGAATACCTAGCGGCTATGATGGCCTCCATTGCGGTCATAGGGGGATTTGCTTCGGCCATATGGATATTATGTAAAGGGGGACTCGGGGGAGAAGGAACTCGAATTGTGGATACTAGGGATGAGTTCTAAATGGGAGTGGGAAACAAGAGAGGATTTAAGGAGAAAGATAATGAGATCAAGTCAACAGGTGCTCCTCCTTGTGCAGGAGTGGGGAAATATTCTGTGGTCGTGGGTCTATGCCAAGGTACAACTTTAGAGGAGAGGGGACTGACAAGGATTTCTCCCTCCAATCCCAGACCAGGAGGGGAAAAATCAGTAGGAACACTCCCAAAATTTAGGAAATGGGAAACTTCTGAAGGAGGTCTATTAAGAAATTGAGGAGGAGAAAATGGAGTTCTCATAGAAGGAGATGGCGGATTACTTGCTTCGACGGTGGAAGCTTCTTCTTTAGGGGCCTTTCCTTTTCTGAGAACCACCTCTGGATCAGTTTTAGGTGTAGCTAGGGGAAGCTATGGATGAGACCGCCTGTGTCTGCCTTTGAAAGCCATAATTGATAGAGTAGGTTCTCCCCAGCGGAGTCATCACAATGGAGTCACCAGGTGCACAACAACAATCTTAATAATTTTGATATCTGATACACCTTCAGAATTAGTTAATCATTGTCGTTCAAACCCAGGGAAAATATTCAACTTCGTCCCCGGCAACGACACCAGAAATGTTGGCAATGGAAGTCACCCCTGGATTGCTAACAGGAGCAGAGCCCGACGCCCATCAGTTTTATGTCACGGTTTTTCATATATGGGTGATCGAATGGAGGGAAACTCAAAAAAATAGCGTTCCAACTCTGAAAACAGGCCAGGTATGCATGAGAAAGTGAGGTCTTGCATAAATTTGAGACAGTGAGCTGTAGTAAAGGGTGAATAGGCGGAAGACTTATATAAGAGGAACACAGAGGTCTGTTATTAACATCGGGTTTATAACAGGCTGAGGAAGAAGGCATCCAAATGCAATATCATCTTACATTCAAACGCAAAGCCAGAGAATGCAAAAATGCAACAATAAATCTTTTATCATAACATAACTGCAATAACTCGCGCGACTCAGTCAATCACAAACTCTCTTAGCATGAGACGAAAATTAGATGGAGTAATAAAAACTGTCTGTCATAAAACAAGATATCTCATATACAGATGCATAACCCACAAACTAGAATATCAGTTAAAAATTTATAGTAGGGAGCTCTGTTCTACCATCGATAGATACAAAAATGGAGAAAAATGCCTTCATATACTCAAAACAACAACAACAACAAAATCGAGATGTTGTATTAAAATATTTGCGTCTGCATGGCTTTTGATAATCTTCACTTGCAATCTCTGAATGACCGTGCAACCTATGGCAGACGCAATCGAACTTCTGACAATTTTATGGGCGAATCAATGTGCTTTTAATCTGTCGTCGGACTTTCCCATTATGGCGAAAGCAATGTCTAACCACCACCAACTGCTTCAATAACTTCTTCATTGGGATTGAGAATGACCTGGCTAAATAGGCACTTCTGCGACGTGGAAGACCCCTCGTATTTCCACTTGGATTAACTGAACGACCCAATGAATAGCGCAGAGGCCAACACGAAGGGTTATGCGCAGAAGGGGAGTGGTGGCGCCGAAGGAT
>JZKD02S0951903.1:125549-144928 GCA_000966675.3 Picea glauca
TTGAGTTGAGTTTAGATGTTGCATTGGTTTTGTCACCATGCAACATTGAGATCATCACCAACTCACTACTCTTTGTTCAGTCAGTTAACTGAAGACTAGTTGACTAGTTAACTCATCTAGGTGGAAGTTCACTCCTGTAACTACCCGAGAGACTAGACTAGGTGACAATTTACTCCCGTAACTATTGGTGTGTATCCATATCACTCTATAACACCACTATGGATCATTATTTACTTATGTAGCCTATATCTATTGTAAATTATTCACTCTTTGAGTCTGGAATACAGTGAATGAGAATTCTCCCATTCTTTCTCTCTTGCTTCTTCTTTCTCAATTTCTCTCTGAAAATGTGTGTGGTATTTTCTAGCTAGATCTATTCTATTTAGGTTCAACACATTTACATGGTATCAGAGCTGATGGACTGCTAAGCAAAATCTACACCAAAAAATTTTGTAGGTACAAAAGATTGAAGACAACAAAAAGATGGATTATTCACCGGAAATACTTCTCATGCCTCATATCTATTTGGAATGGAAGCCAAAAATTTTGCTTCATCTCAGATGCAGAGGCTTATACCAAATAACCATGGAAATGGAAGTAGAGTCTGATTTTGTCGATGAGAAAAATGAATTTCTCTATAGACAAGATATGGCCAGAGGAAGTATCAACATGTCGGTTTCTTCCAAAATTTTCCATCAAGTATATGGAGAATCACAAGGATTAACTCCAAATGAATTATGGACCAGATTGGAGGTTCTATTTGGGAATAAAGAATATTGTGAAGATTTCATGTAGGAGGTTGAACAAATAGAGCCAAAAAATAAGCCATCAGAAGATCAAGCCTCTTATTATGAAGTATCTTCTACAAAATTATTTGCAAAAAATTGTATTCCATTAATTGAAGATGATGTCTACTCCATTTCAGATTTTTTTTCTAAAATTCATGTGGAAGATATATGGCATGCATCTCAGAATTCATATGCAGACACTTTTGCATACACCATGCATGCATCTCAGTAGTCAAAAAGGGATCCGCACACATCAGACGCCATTCTGATATTTTCTGAGAAAAATTTTCAGAAACAAATTGGATATTTGAATTCCTCTCGGGAAAATATCCAATTAAAAAAAAAATTCGTCCGAAACGAAGTTTAGAAAGTGAAGCTATGATCGTTTTAAAATCAACAAAATTTCAATATTTTTATGGAAACGGTCGCATGGTTTTCAAAATTTCATCCAAAATTTATTTGGATATTATTCATTACAAGAATATAAAGTGGATATGTGTGGAAATATCAATGATTCATATACTTCATCAGATCTATGAAGACATCTACATGTTCAACAAAATCTTCAAAGAGCACAAAATTGCACACTTGCGAGGTCTTCTTGGAGTGAAGGACATGGTT
Organism: Picea glauca; assembly: GCA_000966675.3. Classification (NCBI taxonomy): domain Eukaryota; kingdom Viridiplantae; phylum Streptophyta; class Pinopsida; order Pinales; family Pinaceae; genus Picea; species Picea glauca. Next base: position 126,959 of record JZKD02S0951903.1, read on the forward strand.
TCTTAGCAACTGCCTTTTGCTCCTTTTCATTTATTATTTTATGCATTGTAATTTGAGGGGGGGTTTTGTTCCCATGAGGTTTTACCTCTTTCCTCATTTAGTTCAATCTATCTTTTGTATTTGGGTACCTAACATGGCCTTGTAGTCAGGACCCATTCTTTATTTTCCCCATAGTGATGTTCAGGGGGGGTGTTGGAGTTACTTCACACACACCTATGATTTATTTTTCCTAAGGTTATTCCTTGTTTATTAGTCATAATTAGTCATTATCCAGTCTCCTATATTTTAGGGGAGAATATTCCACCTGGAGAATATCCTCTTTCAGTTGACACTTCAGTTTGACTGGTTGAGTTGAGTTTAGATGTTGCATTGGTTTTGTCACCATGCAACATTGGGATCATCACCAACTCACTACTCTTTGTTTAGTCAGTTAACTGAAGACTAGTTGACTAGTTAACTCAACTAGGTGGTAGTTCACTCTCGTAACTGCCTGAGAGACTAGATTAGGTGACAATTTACTCCCGTAATTGTTGGTGTGTGTCTAGATCACTCTAGAACACCACTATGGATCATTAGTTACTTATGTAGCCTATATCTATTGTAAATTATTCACTCTTTGAGTATGGAATACGGTTAATGAGCATTCTTCCATTCTTTCTCTCTTGCTTCTTCTTTCTCAATTTCTCTCTGCAAATGTGTGGTAATTTCTAGCTAGATCTATTCTGTGCAGTTTCTTCACATTTACATAGTCCTGTTTTAACTTTCTTCAGTTCCTGAAACTTTGAATCCAAAGAGGATCTTGTGTTTTAATTTTTTCCTCCTTAGGCTATTGGAAGACCTGATGTCCATAGTAGGCCTCTACATTGTCCTCACCTATTCTTCCTCCTACTCACCTTTTCTAAAACTTACTAACTGAAATTGATCAATACTTCAACTGCCTGTGCATGCTGGTCCAATTTTCTAAGTTAAAACGATATTTTTTTGAGTTTGCACCCATTTGACCTCTTTAAATTTATTTACTGTGAAATATAAACTGATGGGTACTGGGCTTACCTTCGATGCAATATGAGGGTGACTTATGGTGATAAAAAATAGAATCATTGTCCCCAACCCATACATATTTCCTCTCCTTGGCTTGCATTTCTTGAATCACACTCTTCCCCAAGATGATTGTACTAAACCCCCATGTGCCCAATAACTTTGGGATGTGACTATTCACACCCAACCTCTTACATGTATTCAATGATTGGCTTTTGTAACACTCAATTAGAAATGGGGATGTTCATATACAAATAACAAATTTAGGAAAATGGGTTAAATCAATATACATGGGTATTTCCCCTTGGACCCCTCTTGGCCATTATCCTAGACACTCCCCTCTATTGTGGATTAATTCAACCCCTATCTCTTTTCCATGTCCCCTTAGCAACTGACATCACATTTGATTATTAAAAAATTGAAATACAGTTCACATATTACATCGCTTTGGCAGTAGCCACACATTATGTATACATAAAAGTTAATTAAAATGGGGATTATAGTGTGGAGGTTACATTCCCCCTCCCCTACAATTGTGCATTTTTCTCGATGCTATCTATGCTGATATACATATATGAAAATCTACATCACAATACTTAGAAATAAAATTATGCAATTTAACAATTCTTGCAACAACTCCAACCAAAATCGCATGTTCCTCTCAACTCACAGACCCAAGGAAGGAACCATTCATTTATAAGGGATACCACAAGGGATGTACCATTTGTTTATCAAGGCTAACCCAAGGAATGATCCATTCTTTTATCAAGATCCCCAACGTAGTTGGCTAGGACTCTAAGATGTGGTTTTAGAATTTTAGCTGCTCAAAATGGAGTCTTGCATTATGTTTTCTTACAAACTGTCAAATATTTGTGGGTATTATTCCCTCATGTTTTCTTCATGCTCCCATGTAGAATATTCATGACTTTAATAGGTCCATTGAACCTTTACCGACCCTATGGATTTTATCTTAAGAACTTTGACTTTTCGGTCTAGGATGCGTACTGGTTCCACCTAGAAATCACCTTCGTGCTCCACCTAGATCACATTCCAATAAATTATGTGGTTAGGATCAGGCACATATTTCTTTAACATTGACACATGAAATACATTATGCACTCTCATGGATGCAGGAAAATCTAACATGTATGCAACTGCCCCTATCTTTTCTAATATTTCAAAAGGCCCACAATATCCTGCTGCCAACTTTGACCAACTTCCTAATATTAGAAAAATTCTCTTTGCCTCCACTTTAAAAAACACATGTTCTCCCACTTTAAAATATCTGAAAATTTTGTTTCTGTCTACATAAGTTTTCTTCCTATCTTGGCCATCCTTCAAATTATGCTTTATCTTTTCCATCTGATCTTCCATTTCTTTCAACAATTCTGGTGCAACCACTGTTCTGTCTGCTGGAGTGTTACATTTCCTTCCATACAATGCCTCAAATGGACTCATTTTCAATGAGGTCTAATACCCATTGTTGTAGGAGAATTCGACTAATTGAATATAATATTTCCACTTTGATGGTCGATCCATCACATACATTCTAAGCATGTCCTCAATTATCCTATTGGTTCTTTCTTTTTTCCCATTTGTATTTGGATGGTATGCTGTACTAATATTTAAATTTTTCACAAAGACCTTGAACAAACCCTTCCAAAAATTGGAAGTAAACTTTGGATATCTGTCTGAAACTATTGCCTTAGGCACTCCATGTAGCCTAGTAACTTCTCTCATATAAATATATGCAATATTTGTTTCCTTGTGTGTAGTGTTTACTGGAATGAAATGTGTTTCTTTAGTCAACTTGTCCACCAGCCCCATGATGGAATCATGTCGCTTGACTGTTATGGGAATCTTAGTAATAAAATAAATTGTAACTAGCTCCCACTTCCATTCCTAAATGGGCAATGGCTGTAGCAAACCTGCTGGGTGTCTATGTTATGTTTTTACCTTTTACCATTCTAGACATCTGTCTATGTAATTATCCACTTCTTTCTTCATTCCTGTCAAAAATTATTGGCTTCTTACTACTGCAATTGTTTTTTTATATCCTGGTTTCCCTACATACGACACATTGTGCATCTCCTTCTACACTGCATTTTTCAACTCCCCGAAATTCAACACATACACCTTACATTTGCACATGAGAATTCCATCTTCTTTCAACTCATAATAATTAAATTTTTGCTGAAAATTACCTTGTTGTAATGTCTCTTTTATTTTTAAATAATTATGATCTGAGTTTGCTGCTGCAACAATTTTGTCTTTCAGATATGTCTCATACATGATAATAGATGCAATATTCCCTTCATGAGCTCTCCTGCTAAGTGCATCAACCACTTGATTTTCCTTTCCCTTTATGTTCTTAATTTCAAAGTCATATTCACTCAGAAATTCCATCCATCTAGTTTTCCTAGCATTTAGTGTTGGTTGTCCAAACAAATTCTTCAAACCATAGTGGTTTTTCCTTAATTGGAATTTCTTACCCATAAGTTAACACCTCCACATTTTCAATGCATGCACAATCATAGATAACTCCAAGTCATGTGTAGCATAATTCATCTCATGGTCTTTTAATTTTATGGACTCATAGCATACCACATGGTCTCTTTGACTGAGAAATCCACTAAGTCCTTCCTTGCATGCATCAATGAACACAACAAATCTTCATTTGGATCTGCAATCTTCAATATTGGTGCACTTTTCAATATTACCTTCAACTGTTGAAAACTCTCTTCACACTTGGAAGTCCATTCAAATTTCACTCCCTTCTTTTGCAAAGAAGTGATTGGACTTGCAATCTTTGAGAACCCTTTTATGAATATTTGTTAATAACTGACAAGACCCATGACGGATCCAATCTCTGTCACATTCTTTGGAATTGAACATCCTCTAATGGACTCTATCTTCTCAGGATCAACTTCTATCTCTGCTGCTGATATTATATGCCCCAAGTAGTGATTCTTCTTTTGATAAATGTGCACTTACTTATCTTAGCATATAATCTGTGCTCTCTTAAAACTTGCAACACCATTCTCAAATTTTTCTCATGTTCCTCTTCTGATTTGGAATAGATGAGTATATCATCTAAGAACATAATCACAAACTTGTCCAGGTACTCCCTGAACACTCCATTCATCAAACACATAAAACCTACTAGGGCATTTGATAGTCCAAATGGCACTACTGTGAATTCATAATGTCCATATCTTGTTATAAACACTATCTTGCTAATGCCTTCTTCCTTTATCCTTACTTGATGATAGCTTGATCTCAAGTCAATCTTTGAAAATATCCTTGCACCTTTCATCGAATAAAACAAATCATCAATTTTGGGCAAAGGATACTTATTATTTATGGTAACCTTATTAAGTTCTCTAAAATCAATACACAACCTTAAGGTTCCATCCTTATTCTTCAAAAAAATAACCCAGGCTCCCCAAGGTGACACACTTGGGCATATATACCGATTTTCTAACAACTCTTCAAGATGCATCTACAACTCCTTCAATTCTAGTGTACCCATTCTATATGGTGTGTTAGAAATTGGAGAAAATCCTGGCACCAAATCGATAGAGAAATCAATGTCTCTCTTTTTTGGAAATCCTGATATTTCTCTAAAAACATCTTCAAAATTCCTCAAGGTCGGATAGTCTTCAATGCTTGCCACTTTGTCTTTGGTTTCCTCCTCCATATGGGTTGCAAAAATCTAAGATCCCTTCCCGAAGATATTCTTCAACTGCATAGCCAAAATCTATCTAACAATTATAGCTCTTGGAATGCCTTGAATCTTTCCTTGTTGCCCTTCCTCATCAGGACATGTGATTGTCTTGTTGTAACAATATAGGGAAACATGATGTTTATCCAACCAATCGATGCCAATTAGAAATTCATATGAACCCAGTGGTATGATGTTTACATCTACCTTTGTGTTGAGTCCATTCATGTCTATTTGACAATCTTTGACCAACTAATTGATCTTTCTCTTAGCCCCCATGGCTAACTGTACTAACCAATATTTCTTATGCTTACTTCTTTGCAAGTGAAATATTTCAACAATGTTACCATTTATGTAACTATGGCTAGCTCCAGAATCAATTAAAATTTCTATGGGATGGCTATCAATCTCACCTTCCACTTCGATCATGGGGGATTGATACTCTTCCTGCTTGTTGTTGAAGGCTGCATAAATCCTTGTTATGTTTCCTCCCATGTCTTCCACTATTTCAACCTCCTGAATGTTGCGGATAGTCCTCATTATTTCTCCTTTGTGAGGGAAGTCCCTATATAAGTGATTCCCCGGAAATCCCCAACATTGAACAAGTTGCTTCCTTGGCCTTTCCCAAATGAATCTGCATTCTTTTGATCATTTTGGGTTGCCCAACCTTGCTAATTTTCTCAGGAGTTGTTTCTGAAAAATGGTGGCTTAAAAATTTCTTCCTTTGATCCATTTTCTCTTTCATCTTGTCATTCCAAGCCTTTTGGAACATTGACCTTCCTTTTCTTTACTCATAAATGTGTCTTTCTATCCTTATGGTTTCCTCTATGGTATTAGGGTTTCCATATTGAATCTTGTCACTATAGAAGGAGGGTAACCCACTTAGAAACCTTTGGATTTTAACCTTCTCATCCTTGATGAAGATGACATACTTCAACAATTCAAAGAATCATTTATCATATTCCTTCATTGTCATGGTTCTCAATTTGAGTTCAAAGAACTATTTCATATTTCTCTCATAGTAATGCTCGGAAAAATATTTTTTTGGAAATATCCTTTGAACTACCTTCATGATATCCCTTTCTCATTCAGGTTCTTGGCTTTTTAAGTTGATCCCACCCCATGGTTTCCTTTCCTTGCAAGTGGTAGGTGGCAATTCTAGCTTCTACCCGGGATGAGTAAGCATGCAACTACAAATATTTCTTCATTTCCAACAACCAAGCCTCTTCCTCTTCTCCTTTCCTATGTTCACAGTTGAAAGTAGGTGGATTGATTTTCATGAGTTCACCTTGCAAGATGGTTGCCTCAAGCCTTCTTATTTGTCTCCCAATAGGAGACACACTTGGGTTGCTTCCTGGTCTTGAGCTTGCATGAGTTCTTATAGTGGAATACCTTGGAGAGTGATGGTGCCTACTCATGCTTCTTGAATTCTTGTCATTCTATGATCATCCCTTTTTCTATGGGATCTAGATGATGATATTTTTCTAGAACTAGCTGCTTTCTTGGTGCCATAATCTAGGTTAAATTTCTTATGCAACATGTTCAAGATCTGAAGTATCTCTTCCTGAGCCTTCATGATCCTTTCATTATCAACCATGTAGCTCTGCACTTTCCTATGTAGAATTATCATAGTGACAGGTTCTTGCCTATCTCTTTTTCCATCTAACTCCGTCTCATCATTCCCCATGCTGATATGTAGACCTATGATTCTTCCTCATGGCTATACGATCCTTGAGCATATTTCATGACTCTAGTTCTCATATAATAACTAAAGTTTCTTTCTATACCTATGATTTTGCAAAGTCTGTAGCCCAAAAAATTGGTTAGGCTAAAATAATTAATAAGATCCACAAAAGTATGTACAATTTTGTTCCAATAATGTATCAAAATTATTTATTTCATGAGTCCGCCCGAAAAGTCTCAACACTTAGATTATTTTTCCATCTACGCGGAATCATGGTCTCATAGACTCGTGGACTTGTGGACTCGCGAAAGAATAATTCTCCTTTCCATAAGTTCATTTGAAAAGTCCCAACACTTAGCCATTTTCCTTCTTCACGGAATAAAAAACTCACAGAATCACACTCCTTCTTTTCATAAGTCCTTCTGAGAAGTCCCAAGACTTAGCCATTTTCCATCTTCATGGAGTCGCAGACTCACAAACTCATACTCCTTCTTTTCATAAGTCTGTTCGAGAAGTCCCGACATTTATCAATTTTTCCATCTTCATGTATTCGCGGACTCACGGACTCATACTCCTTCTTTTCATAAGTTCATCAGATAAGTACCGACACTTAGCCATTTTTCCATGTTCGCAGACTCGTGGACTCATAGACTCATACTTCTTTTCATAAGTTCATCCGAGAAGTCCCAACACTTAGCCATTTTTCCGTCTTCACAGACTCACAAGAGCACAGACTCATAATCTTGTATCTATGAGCTTATGCCTCTAGCTCTAGCTCTTCGGCGTTATCCTCCATATGAAGAAAGGATGTGACCAAGTGCTATGAAAATGGCTGCTTAAACTGAAACTTCAACACTGCCTCAAATCGATTGTCATTATTTAATCTCATTGTGATATCTATGACTCACGTGTTCCAACATGATAGTTCATTAAATCCTTCCTCACTACGCGCGTATATCTTGGCTTGACACGTTTCCAAAACAATGGACATTCCAGATTAATAGCACACACCCTCCATATATTTAAATTTCATGCAACTTCCAACACTCTATGGGTCTCCTCCATCAATCGATGTCCTCAATGGATGATTTGATCTCCACTTCCCACAACTTCGACGAATCCTATACACCTCCAAGCCTTCATGATTGACGAATTTTGCTTCATCATTCGTTGTGATGGACAACTGAGGTTGTTTGACACTTCGACTTATAACACACCAACATGTCAAATCTCCTGGAGCCAAACTTCACCGAAGTACTTACACTGTCCTTCCACTAGTTAATCGAAAGGTTGTGAAGAGGTCCCAACATATCCTCGATCTACGCTCCACATAGATCCTGAATTTCCTCCCTTTGATTTGATGGTTAAGAGATATTCTAAAGGGTCCCTAGATCTATGGCTCGCTTTACTTCGCAATTCTGACCATTCCAAACTCTTTCGTGCTCATAGTGCTCAATGCTAAATGATTGTAACTTGCATCTGATGATCAGGAAGGGTCCCAAAGGATCCTTGAAATGAAGGCTCACATTACTTCGTGACTTTGAGTCCCTTACAAGTATTAACCCATTTAAGTCTCGAAGGCTTACCTACTGAAAAGGTCATAAAGGAAGGGATGACCTCTCACTATCGGTCAACATTATTTCTTACCTTTCCCTTCCATTAGGCTTGATATAATGGTCAAGTAGGGTCCCGAAGATCATTTGATCTATGACCCTTGTTACTTCGCAACTTTGACATTTGAAAGTTCTGACTTCTTAACACCCTTTTACTCCAAGAGTGATTCAATGACAAACTTGACCATCACGTGTACCCAATGGTTAGGAAGGATCCCAAATATTATTGGATGTGTGACTTGCATTACTTCATGACCGAAAGGTTAGTGAGGGTTTAATTATAGGGCAGATCACACTATAACTAATTAGAAACTACCAGTTTCTGGTTGAACAAATTGGTAACCATTTAGCCTGGTTTCCTTTAGTGAGATTTGGATGTTGTGATGTTCTAACATCACGAAGATCTAGCCCTCCGAAGTCCCGAAGATTAGATAACTTAGATCCTTTTGAGTGTAGTGTAGGGTTCCAGGACCTTGGTCATATGGAAATTTGACAAGTCCCTAGAGGGATACGCTCTTAAATCTCATCTGAGATTTGGTTAAGTCTATGGACTCGAGATTGAGGTCATTTGGAATAGAAAAAGGTTGAATCCTTTGGAATGTTTACATTTTTCATGATGAATCTCAACCATCAATCATGAGATCAAATATGATTGCAATCGAAAATTCTCCAAACTACGTATAACTCTATATTCAACCATGAAAAATCAAATTTCACTCACGAAATTTGGGGATTTCTGTCTAAAATCTTTGATTTCCCCCCCAAATTGGTCACAAACAAGATCTGCAAAAAATAATTTAACAAATTCATAGCCATATTGGTCCATACAAGGCCAATGTTTGAACCATAAGCTCTAATACCATAATGTAACTTCCCACAACCCATATGAGGGACATTACGGTGCATAATACTCTTAAAAACAAAATTTTGGATAACTACTAACTATTTTACTATTATCCAATTTCCTGTAGCTTTCCGGTATGATCTAAAACAGATTTAGCTACCGTCTTTAACCAAACAATAGAAGCATTCACAACATTCTATTAATCAACAAGAAATGCAACTAACAACTCATTACAACAACATATACATCATTCTCATTTACATAGAGTTCATGCACAACAATTAAACACGTCATTTAACACAATATCAAGATTAAACACTTGGGACAAACATTCCACCCAACCATAAACTTACTGTTCCAAATCTCAACAGCCAATCACCATCGAGATGAGGCTAACAATCCACAAAAGAGGATGGTCTCTCACAGTTGACTCACAACTCAGAAAACTCTCGACTCAACTGATATTTTCCTACAACTACCTTGATTTTTCCACTAGCTCTCTTCCTCTTGACCTATCCAACCCAATGAATGCACCATTATTTTATCAAGGTTAACCTAAGGGATGTACCATCCATTTATCAAGGCTAACCCAAGGAATGAGCCATTCATTTATCAAGGTCTCTCTAGCACATGTAGCTAGGAATATCTCATCTAAGAACTCAAAGGAAACTACTACCAGGAAAACTATCAACAAACCAACAACAACCACTTGTTATTTTAGTGAAATTCACCTAAGAGTTCACTCATCAATATTGACAAACTGACTCTTCATTTTTCTAGCTCCAATTCACTCCAATTATGCTCCAACTTTATCTAGAATTCACCCTCCATGGTTGCATCAACTTCCAACTTTGTTTCTTTATCTATGTCCCCTTACCATGTAAAAGCGTGACATACTAGAATTTTTGTCCCCAACCCATACAAATTTCATCTCCTTGGATTTCCTTTTGTAATATCCCCAAGGAAGAGCCTTGTTGTAATCATGTTTATGAATTGTAATCATGTGCATGAATTGTAAATCATGTTTTGTAGGCTGTTGAGTCAAGTATTGATAAGCTCGTGGGCTTATGTGTTTATTAGTCTGGAGAGCCTAAGTGTTAAAGGTCAGGTCCCTATTTTTGTATATGTAATATGTAGAACATTAATAAATATTAAACATTGTTGTGCGCAGACCGATCATGAAGAAAGTGTGATGGGGGACTAAGCTTCCACAGAGTGGGTAAGGGAAAGGAGGCCTAAAAGGTTGGAAAGGGGGGATAAGATTAGGAGTTTAAGTCCTTGAGAATAATATTTTATTACTATTCCAAATATGTGGGACAAACATAGTTTTATCCTAATTTCTGGGAGAGGCAATGCATGCACCTCCAACGTGTACAAAAGGGAACACATATTTGATGGAGTGCATGCAGATTCATGGGCTACATGTGTTGGACCAGGCACATGCAATTTAACAGGATAATTGAGCCATGTTGGGGGTTCGTCCTCCATTCTGCCATCCACTGTCTAAACTATGTTGCCGATGCGTCTGATATCAGTATGCCTCACACAACTTAAAAACCCGAAGCCTGTGAGGTTTTCTTGAGAATTCGATACACCCTCCATATAAACCATTGAGTTTGTGTTCGACCTCTATGTGGATTCCTTTTCATGCACCTTGAAAACCAATGGAAAACCCGTGGACTGAGCCATGTGACCTGTGTGTCCTATGAGCCCAACCTATCCTCTCTTGTAGAGTCAAGTCCATACTTGAACTATCTTTGGGTTGCTTCCTTCTATGTTTCCTTAGTGGAATTGACTAGTTGTTGTTGTTGTTATCCCCACTTTGCACAAATTGGGATGAAACTGGTTGTCAGACCCATGGTAGAAGAGGCAAGTTGTCAGGCCTATGAGAAACTCTCTCTAGGTGAGAGAGTTTTCTAGGAAGTGGTTTTCTCCTAGAGAGAGTCCAACACCAGCTACGAAGATCTGAGAATTCCTGATCTGGTCTATTGCTGAGACCCAGAGAGGGAGGTGAAGCACCAATGGACTATTCTTGTGAAGGTGTATACTCCTAGGTGGAACATGCATGTGGGGAATGCGAGTCCATGAGTAGTGGGCATAAGAAGGTTCCTGGAGAGAATCGTTCTGGTTTCTCTGTGCAATTTTCCTATAACCTCAACCTAGTCTAGGATTCCCTTGCCCTGGGTGGAGCTTGGTCCTAGCTTAGGGGTGACCGACTGCTGAGCGTGAGGAGAAGCATGTTAGGCTGGGAGGTTCCTGGAGAGTCTGCACATGGTTGGTGGAGTTACTACAGTTTCAAAGTTAAGTATCATTATGTATTTTAATTTCATCTAAATGCATACTATATAAGTGTTATTTCGCATACTAGCATTGCCTGACAGTGAGGTTGATGGCCAAGGACGTTACAATATGGTATCAGAGCCCATGGTTTCAACGTTGAGCTTGGATGGGATATATAAGTGGTCTTTGGACCCAAGGTTTCGAGTGGAAATGGTGTTCAGTGGAACCAATTTCGAACCTTAGAATGTTTCTAAGTGTGAAGGGGTTACTTGGCCATGTTACAAAGCTCAGGAGGAGTAGCAATAGAATAAAACCACAGTCGGTGTGTTATTTGACCACAGAGAGAGAATGCTCAACACTTGGGGTGCTGGAGCCATAGGATCTGTTTGGGAAAAAAGAGAGTCCTTTATGAACGTCAAATCTAGAGAAGGTGCCAGAAGTTTATCCTGGAAGCCTTTCGAAGTTCACTAATCAGGAGAAGTGGAATTCATTGAAGCACAAAATTCCGAAGGAGATCTACACCATAGATCATAGGAAAAGAGTCTGGACCATTAAATTTGTGTCCAGGAAGGAAAAGGAGAGTCACTTCGAAGGATTTCAAGTGTGGAGTATGAAAAACTCCTGAAGTCCTGAAGTAGATCGCAATTTTCCATTGTGAAGGACACGCGTCAAGAGATCGTGTACTTCGGGTGGAAGTACTTCACGAGGAGGCAAGGGCTATGAGTTTGAAACTCTCGAAGTGATGAAGTCTCTCATAGCCATTGATTGTGAAGGAGCACATGCATCAGTAGATCATGAATTCTGGGAGAAAGCACTCCGGGCAAAAGCAAGCGTAGAGGACTTGAAACTCCCGAAGCCCAAAGTGTCGAAGTGGTGAGTCATGATGACGTCACCTAGAGGTGACCTGGACACATGGGATGTGTGCCATGTGTCAGTGTCTCTAGAACCCGTGGAATATTGAGATGACATTTGGAACGTGATGAGTGTCACCCATTTGAATGTGCCACATATCAGTCGCTAGTATGCTGCAATGTGGCATCTTGTGTGAGAAAGGTTAGTGGGGCCCGAGGTTATGTAACGAAGTTAAGGGTCGAAGGTCCCATAGTGGCATTGATCAAGATACATCAAGATCAATGACCAGGAGACATTGCGGGGACCCAAGTTGCATGAAAGGTAATTCTGCAAGGAGGTCCCACAATCCAAACCATGGTTTCACCGAGGGGTTATGTGTCAACATCAGAAAAATTGCTGGATAAAAAGTGGGTTACTCCAAACCACTGTTCCATTCCCCCACAATTTGGAAACGTGTAAGTGATGTGAAGTAATGACATCAAAAAAGGGTCATGGAAGTGTTCATAGATTAATGGTTCAAAGTGTACGGATGTGAAATCTTTCGAAGTCCCGAAGTCCCAGAACTCAGACGCCCGAGGTTCCACAACGAGTGTCAGCCGTTGGATGCTGGATAGATGTGGACCATTGATCCACCCTACTGCGTGAGTTTGGTAACTCAGAACTTCGAGTGACTATTTTGTTATGCTTGGAAATCCTACGAAGCTGAAGGCCGAAGGCTTGAGTGCGTGATTATTGATCTAGCACTTGGTCACAGCCCATGGTCGCATGGGTTGGGGAACTGAGAGAAAGGGGCTAGTGCCCCAAAACTTAGAAGAGTAGATCTTTGAAAGAATAAATTTGTGGGGATTCATGATTGAATGAGAATCACAAAGAATGAAAACTGAACGTTTTCTTGAATCGGATTTGTTTACGAATTTTGTGGGATTTGTTAAGGAATAATGTCCTAACAAATTTCGGTTGTTTACACATTGTGATGCAAAAGTTCAACAAGTGACATAATCAAATAGAATTTCCACTGAGTGCAAAAGAAATTGAAGAGGCACAAAATTCTTCCAGTTCCGAGGATGAAGCAAAAGGAATGGATGTCCATTTGGGTGTTGAATTATCGAACTCAAATGGACATGGAGAATAGATAGATAAGGAAGGGAATATGATGAAAATCATTGAACGATTACATAAAGATGCCCAAAATCATCGAGAATATAGCATAAAGCTCATGAAAGCTAAGAAACAACATGGAGAATTCAACTTAAAGTTGATGAAGAGTCTGGAGAGAATAAAAAAGAAGTTGGACAAAGAAAGAGACTCGAGCAAAATAGGGAGTCACCAGAATTCTGAGGGAAGAAGATCAAGGAGTGTTGGTAGACACCATCATCACTCCCATGGTCACTCCAAGAGGAGGGCACACAATACTTCAAGCCCATCTCCTACCAGAAATCATAGGAGATCTAGAGTGGATGAACTAAAGGGAGAAATGAACAAGATTAAGCCTCCAATGTTTGATGAAAAACTCAAGAAGGAGATAGATGATGAAACATGGTTTCTTGGCATGAGGAAATATTTCCAACTGCATTCCTGTCATGCCAAAGGAAGAATTGCAATGTATCAACTGAAAGGAAAAGCATCCATATGGTGGGATCAACTTGTGCAGGTGCAACACATTAGAGAGAAAGATATCACTTGGAAAGAATTCAAGAGGTATTTTGAGAAGAAATACTTGACTAAAAGATACTACGATAGAAAGATGAAAGAGTTATATGAACTCAAGCTGGGAAACATGACCATTGATGAATACGAATGAAGAATTTTGGAATTTCTGAAGTATGTCCCATCCATCAAAGATGAGACTATCAATATTCAAAGGTATCTGAGTGGAATAGCACCTTCCATTGAGGACAAGATTTAGTATGATGACCCTAAGACTATGGAAGAAATAATAAGAAGAGAAAAATTATTATATGAATAACAAAGAGAAAATCCTACTTTTTGGAAGGCTTGGGATGGCCAGAAGAAGTTCAAGAAAGATAAGAGCTAGAAGGGAAACAAACCTCCCTTTTTCAGAAACAATCCTCAAGGACAACCATTGTTTAGAGAGTCGAGGATGGATAACGTAGGGGGCAAAAAGTCCAAGGCAGACACCCATTCAGTGTTGGGGTCGTCAGGGAAACCATAAGTACAAATATTGTCCCCATAAAAATGGCAAAGTGAGAGCTATCCATAATGTTTAGCAAGCTGAAATAGTGGAGGACATGGGGAGTAGAATGCCAAGGATCTATGCAGCCCTAGAAAATAAGAAAGTTGAATATCAGTTGCACATGATGGAAGTGGAAGGTATGATAAAAAACCATGCCTTTATTATTTTAATTGATTCAGGGGCTAGCCATAGTTATATAGATCCTAGAGTGGTGGAAAGTTTGCAATTGTCGAGAAGAAAACATGAAAATTATTAGTTAGTGAAGCTGGCTATAGGAACCAAGAGGAAAGTCACTGAGTTGGTTAAGTCCTGTCCTATGGACATGAATGGACTGAGCATAAAGGATGAATTGAATGTTTTACCTTTAGGTTTTTATGACTGTCTAATTGGGATGGATTGGTTGGGACAACACCATGCCATCTTGGATTGTCGTAAAAAGGTATTCACTTGCCTGGATGAGGAAGGAAATCAAAAAATAGTCCAAGGAATTCCTAGAGTTGTTGCTATTAGATAAATCTCAACAATGCAGATGAAGAAGTGCTACAGGAAAGGTTGTTAATTATTTGCAATCCATGTGGAGGAAGAATGTAAGGATGAATTCTCAAATATTGGATATCATGTAGTACTAAAGAAGTTTGAAGATGTATTCCAGGAGGTACCAAGATTACCCCCGAAGAGAGATATTGACTTCTCTGTAAACTTGATTCCTGGAGCAGCTCCAATATCAAAAGCTCCTTATAGAATGAGTGCACTAGAGATGAAAGAGATGCAATTGTAGCTTGAAGAGATTTTGAAGAAGGAGTATATACGACCAAGTGTGTCACCTTGGGGTGCCCTAGTAATATTCGTGAAGAAGAAGGATGGGACGTTGAGATTGTGTATCGATTTCAGACAATTGGACAAAGTTATTATGAAGAACAAGTATCCTTTATCGAGGATTGATGACATCTTCGATCAGTTGAAGGATGCAGAGATATTTTTGAAGATAGACCTCAGGTTGGGATATCACCAGGTAAGGATAAAGGATGAAGACATCAACAAGACCACCTTTAGAACAAGGTATGGTCATTACGATTTCACAGTGGTGTCGTTTGGGCTATCCAATGCACCCACTATTTTTATGTGCCTGATGAATGGTGTATTCAGGGACTATCTAGACAAGTTTGTCATAGTCTTTTTGGATGAAATTATGGTGTATTCCAAGTTGGAGAAGGAGCATGAGAAGCATCTTAGGATGATTTTGTAGGTGCTAAGAGAGCACCAAATGTATTCCAAGTTGAGCAAGTGCTCGTTTTATCAAGAGAAGATCTATTACTTGGGGAATATTATTTCGAAGGATGGGATAGTTGTAGATTCTGAGAAGATTGAGGCCATCATAGAATAGTAAGAACCAAAGAAGATGATGGAAGTCAAATCCTTTATGGGTCTAGATGGTTATCACATAAGGTTTATCGCAAGGTTCTCGAGGATATCTCACCCTATCACTTCCTTGTAAAGGAAGGAGAAGAAGTTTCAGTGGACAAAAGAATGTGAGAGAAGCTTCCAACAATTGAACCAATTGTTAACCAATGCTCCAATATTAACGATTGCAGATCCAAATGAAGACTTTGTAGTGTTTACAGATGCATGCAAAGAAGGACTGGGAGGAGTCCTTAGTCAGAATGGATTCGTAATCTGTTATGAATACAGAAAGTTGAAAGAGCACAAAAGGAAGTACGCAACTCATGATTTGAAGTTGGAATTCATATTACATGCTCTAAATAAATGGAGGCATTACCTCATGGGAATGAGGTTTGAACTGAGAACAGACCACAATGGTATGAAATATTTGTTTGATCAACCAACCTTGAATGTTAGACAGAGTAGGTGGTTGGAGTTTCTCTGTGAGTACGATTTTTATATCAAGCATATCAAAGGGAAAGAGAATAAAGTGGCTGATGTACTCAACGTGAGAGTACACAAATTACATTCTAAAACCATTAACATGTACCTAAATGATATTAAAAGAAGAATTTTGGAGGCTGCAAATACATATTTGCAGTACAAGGATTTGATAACAATGCTCCAAAAAGGTAAGATGTCATAGAAAGTGGAAATTTATAAATTGGAAACTGACAGAACACTTTTGTACAATAACATAATTTACGTATCTAATGTCTAGGACTTGAAACATATGATTTTGAATGAAATGCATAATTTTCCTTATGCAAGGCACCCTGGATATCAAAAAACTGTGGAAACAATCAAGAGCCATTACTTTTGGCTAGGTATGAAGAGAAAGATTGCTAAATACATCGCCATGTTGGTTGTGGAGCCTGATTATCTTCCTGATTCAGAGGTCCTTTCTTTCAACCGTGTTTATACCCCAGAAGTATGTACACTCTTCCACGCGGGGGAGTGTAGAGGGGGGGTACCCATTTTGTGGGGTCTGGGGGTGCTATCCCCACGGCTGGAGGGTTTGGGGGCAAGTGGGCCCCCAGCAGGGTTTGGGGGCGAAGCCCCCGAAGTAAAAATTACCTTGTAAAAGTATATTGTAATTTCATTGTAAATTTGGACCGTTCATTATAAGGTCATAGATCTAATGGTAGAGATTATGTTAGGGTTTTTTCCCTAGAAGGAAAACCTCTTTTATGAGGGAAATGTATTACGGCTATGTATGGTGGTGAATATTGTATTTTGAGAGAGGATACTGTGAGAGAAAGAAGAGGAAGTTACAATGGGTTTTGCTATAGGTTGTATCCCTTCATTTGCTGGATAATAATAAAGGAAGGACTTGGAAATTTCTCTGGTGGACGTAGCCCACACTGGGTGAACCACGTAAATCTGTGTCTCTCTTGTATTGTATGTCTTCTGTGTTTTGTTTTTACATTTGTTTTATTTTATTGCTCCACGGTCCTATTCTTCTAACAACTGGTATCAGAGCATAAGGTAACTCATAGGAAATTAGGGTTCCTAGTTCGAGTGGGAGCAATGTCGGAAGATGGAATGTTTATGGTCAAGAAATTTAATGGCCAAAACTACCAGTTATGGAAGATGCAGATGGACGATTATTTATATCAGAAGGATCTATTCCTACCATTGAGCGGAGTAGCAAAGAAGATGATGGCCATGAAGGATGAAGAATGAGAGATTCTTGATAGAAAGGCTCTAGGAACGATATGGCTAAGCCTGGCAGCGTCGATGGCTTTCAATATTTCGAAAGAAAAGACAATGAAGGGTTTGATGGATGCGTTGGCCAAATTGTATGAAAAACCCTCGACGTCGAATAAGGTATTTCTAATGAAGATATTATTTAATATGAAGATGTCTGAAGGTGGGTCTGTTGCAGATCATTTAAGTGAATTTAATACGGTTAATAATCAACTAAGTTCTGTAAAAGTGGACTTTGATTATGAGGTTAGGGCTCTTCTAATCTTGTGCTCATTGCCAGAAAGCTGGAATGGCTTGGTCATGGCTATAAGTAACTCTGTCTCTGGTTCAAATACTTTAAAATTTGATGATGTTGTTGGTGTTATATTTAGTGAGGAAATGCGACAGAAAAGCACAGGTGAGACATCAGGAAATGCGTTGAACATGGAGAACATGGGAAGACAAAAGGATAGAGGAAAGGGCTTAGAAAATCGTGGAAATTCTAGGAAGGGCAGATCCAAATCTAGACTTGAAAAGATAGAGTGTTGGAATTGTGGGAAGAAAGGACATCTGAAGAAAGACTGCAGAGCTCCAAAGAAACAAAGAGATGGA
>JZKD02S0951903.1:147161-164522 GCA_000966675.3 Picea glauca
TGTTGGTTGTGGAGCCTGATTATCTTCCTGATTCAGAGGTCCTTGCTTTCAGCCTTGTTTATACCCCATGAAGTATTTACACCCCAGAAGTATGTACACTCTTCCACACAGGGGATTGCAGAGGGGGGGTACCCCCTCTGTGGGGTTCGAGGGGGCTATCACCCCGGCTAGGGGGTTTGGGGGAAAGCGGCCCCCCAGCGAGGGTTCGGGGGCAGCGTCCCCCAATGGGGGTTCAGGAGCGAAACCCCCTAAGAAAAAATTGCCTTTTAAAAGTATATTTTAATTTCATTGTAAATTTGGACTGTTCATTATAAGGTCACAGATCTAATGGTAGAGATTATGTTAGGGTTTTTTCCCTAGAAGGCAACCCTCTTTTATGAGGGAAATGTATTGCGGCTATGTATGGTGGTGAATATTGTATTCTGAGAGAGGAGACTGTGAGAGAAATAAGAGGAATTTACAACGGGTTTTGTTGTAGGTTGTATCCCTTCATTTGCTGGATAATAATAAAGGAAGGACTTGGAAATTTCTCTGGTGGACGTAGCCCACACTGGGTGAACCATGTAAATCTGTGTCTCTCTTGTATTGTATGTCTTCTGTGTTTTGTTTCTGCATTTATTTTATTTCATTGCTCCGCAATCCTATTTTTCTAACACGCCATATGTATGGAGTGACAGAAGATTAAAGCTGAACATAGGCAGCTAGCATGGTTGCTATAGTCTTTACCCATTCCTGAGTGGAAGTGGGAAGTGGTGACAATGGATTTCATCACAGGATTTCCTAGGACAAGAAAGAAACTTGATTCAATCATGGTGGTGGTGGAAAAGATTATGAAAGCTACCCATTTTATTCCATTAAATAATACTCAAAAGGCAACAGACTTCTGACATATTTATGAAAGAAGTGGCACGATTGCACGAAATTCCCAAGACAATTGTGTCTGACAGAGCCCCGAATTTTACCTCCATGTTCTGGAAAGGGTTATTGAAAGGGTTTAGAACAAATCTAAACTTAATCACTGCTTATCATCCTGAGTTGGATGCGAAGACAGAGTAGGTGAATCGAGTAATAAAAGACATACTGAGGATGTATGTGATGGACAAACCATCGAAATGGAAAGACTACCTACACTTGGTAGAATTCTCCTACAACAATGGGTATCAAGCATCGTTGAAGATGAGCCTATTTGAAGCACTTTATGGAAGAAAGTGAAATACTCCAGTAAGTTGGGATAATCCAACTGTCAGGGAAGTAGTTGGGCCAGAGTTTCTCAAGGAAATGGAATAACAAATGCTAAAAATTAAGCATAATTTAAAGTCTTCCCAAGACAGGCATAAAAGTTATGCTGATAAAAACATAACCCACATAGAGTTTAAAGTGGCTGACCATGTTTTCCTGAAATTAAAAGCTATTAGAAGTTCCATGAAGTTGGGAAGTTGTGCCAAGTTGGAAGCTAGATTTTGTGGTCCATTTGAAATCCTAGAAAGGATTGGGCCAGTTGCATATGTTCTTGCATTACCTGCATCCATGACTGTACATAATGTGTTTTCATTTCTTAAGAAAAATATACCTGATACTAATCATGTAATTGATTGGAATGTGATTCGGGTGGAGAAAGAAGGTGTCCTGCAAGTGCATCGTGGGCACATATTGGACCAGAAAAGAAAAATTCTCCTGAATCGAGCCATAAGGCTTATAAAGGTCCAGTGGACCTGGTACGTTCCTAAGGATGTGACATGGGAGCTTGAGGATTGTATGCGGGCAAAGTACCTGCATCTTTTTGAAAATTTTGAATATCTTTCTTATGCTGAGTAAAAGTTGCACTGAGGACATTGCAAAAATAAGGGGAGGGGATTGTAATATCCCCAAGGATGAGCCCTGTTGTAATCATGTTTATGAATTGTAATCATGTGCATGAATTGTAAATCATGTTTTCTAGGCTGGTGAGCCGAGTATTGATAAGTTGGCGGGCTTATGTGTTTATTGAGCCAAAGAGCCTAAGTGTTAAAGGCCATGATATTTTTTTTTGTATATGTAATATGAAGAGCATTAATAATGCATGTAGACCGACCATGAAGAAAGAATGTCGGGGGACTAAGTTTCCATATAGTGGGTAAGGGAAAGGGGGGGCTAAAAGGTTGGAAAAAGGGGCTAATCTTAGGGGTTTAAGTTTTTAAGACCAATATTTTATTATTAATCCAAAGCTATGGGACAAACATGTTTTTATCCTAAGTTTTTGGAGAGGCAACACATGCATCTCCAACGTGTGAAAAAGAGAACACATACTTGATGGAGTGCATGCAACTTCATGGGGGACATGTGTCGGCCCATGCACAAGCAATTTAACTTGAGAATTGAGCTATGATGGGGGTTCATCCTCCATTTAATCATTCTCTATATGAACTATGTTGTCGATGCGTCTGATCTCAGTATGCCTCATGCAACTCTGAAATCGGAAGCCTGTGAAGTTTTCTTGAGAAGATGATACACCCTCTGTCTGAACCATTGAGTCTATGTTTGACCTCTACATGGATTGAATGTCACACACACTGAAAACCAATGGAAAACCTATAGATTGAGCCATGTCACCTATGTGCCTATCCTATCCACTCTTGCAGATTCAAGTCCATACCTAAAATGTCTTTGGGTTTCTTGCTTTTGTGTTTCTTGAGTGAAATTGACTAGTTGTTGTTGTTATTATTCTCACCTTGTGTGAATTGGTCTTAAACTGGTTGAAGAAGTGGGTTGTTAGGCCCATGGTAGAAGAGACAGGTTTTCAAGCCTATGATAAACTCTCTCCAGGTCAGAGAGTTTGTTGGGAAGTGGTTTTCTCCCAGAGCGAGTCCAACACTAGCTATAGAGCTCTGAGAATTCCTGATCCGACCTGTTTCCAAGACCCAGAGAGGGAGGTGAAGCACCGATGGGATGTGATTTTGCATGTGTATACTCCAAAGTGGAACCGGGATGTGGGGAATGAGATTCCGTGAGTAGTGGGCGTAAGAAGGCTCTAGAAGAGAATCCTTCTGGTTTCTCTGTGCAGTTTTCCTATAACCTCAGCCTAGTCTAGGATTCTCTTTCCCTGGGTGGATCTTGGTCCCAAATCGAGGGTGACCCACTGCTGAGCATGATGATTAGTGTGGTCTAAGGCTGGGAGGTTTGTGGAAGGTCTGCACGTGGTTGGTGGAGTTACTACAGTTTCAAATATAAGTATCATTATGTATTTTAATTTCAACTAAAATGCATGTCTATGATGCTTGTAATATTATCATGTATTCCATTGCAATGATATTTACTGTTAATTCCATTATTTATGTATGTTAGTAGTAATTATCTATTTACTCCGTGTTAAGTCATTTAATTTCATCTAAATGCATACTATATAAGTGTTATTCTGCATAGTAGTGTTGCCCGACAATGAGGTTGATGGTTGGGGACGTTACACCTTTCTTGACTCACACTCTTCCCCAAGCTCATTGTACTCAATCCCCATGTACCCAATAACTTTGGGATGTGACCAATCACACCAACCCTCTTACATGTATTCAATGATTGGATTTGGGAACACTCAATCAGAAATGGGAAGGTTCATATACAAATAGAAAAATTAGGAAAATGGGTAAAATCAATATACATGGGTATTTCCCCTTGGACCCCTCTTGGCCATTATCCTAGACACTCCCCACTCTTGTGTATTAATTCATCCCCCATATTTTCTTCATGTATGATGTATGAGCATCTCTCCATGCAGCCAGCCACGTCAGCGCGCACTCATTCAAAGCTGAAGAGAGGCGCAGCCTCATTTTGAATATTTGAAATGAATGTAATAAATGTTTTAGGCTGGTGAGCCATGAATGCCATTCCTTTGCGCAGGCTGTAGATAAGATAGGCATTTATTGTATATCAGCTGAGATCTAGATCTGAAATGGACTAGACAACCCATCGATTGTAATTTATTAGAGTAGGTAAATCTTGGAGGGAAGCGTTAAGAGCCCTCAGGTAAAAGAGATAGGGAGATCTCATTTTGAGGGAGTTGATGTGGAGAGGCATGTAGAGCAGAAGAGAGATCCGAGAGAGAGCTCGAGGAATATCTTGTAAAATATACAAGCATTAGCCATTTTTAATACAGAGCAATTTTTCCTGCATTATCTGTCATTGTATGCATGTCTGTGTGTGTGTTCATTATATGCTGCATTTGTGTATTGTGATTATGCCATTGCAGGGAGTGTGTTTGATTTCAGGTTTGGGAGTTCTTTGAGGTTTCATGCCAGGAGGGCGTGACAGAGTATTGAGACTCTGAATACCGGTGCACAGAGGTGTCACTTCTGAACTCTGAGGAGTCAGATAGAGACATGCTGAGGGCACAGAACTGAAGTCATCACATCACATAGAAGGAGAACTTTTGGGGTTACTGAGTACCTCAATGGTCAAGGCAGTGTAGCCAAGACACTGTTGTGGACAGAACCTCTGAGGAGTTCTGTAGGAGCTCTACCAAGAGGGTATCGAGCGTGTGCGCAGAAGTGCACAGAGAAAAGAACTCTGCTGGGAGTTCTGAAAGACCAGAATTCGGTTGAGGATTCTGAGGGCTCTGTCTAGAGGACATTGAGTGAAGTGCATGAGCACACAGTGAAAGCGTAACTATCGGGTATTGTGTGGCAGAGATACTCCGCTCGGAGGGCGTTGAGAGAGTGCGCGGATAACCCAGGAGGGAATAGGCCACCGCCTATCGGCATATCAGGGTGCGAAGGCAAGAATTCCATACTCTTTGAAATCACGAGTAGCGATTCCCTGATTTGATTAGAGCTGTTGATCTCCACTGGACAGGTGGCAGGATATCCCAGAAGGTTGGGATTCGACATTCGACAATTTCCGTTGCAAAGGAATTGAATGGTGAAATCACGAGTAGCGATCCCCGACATGTGGAGGGACCGGTGACGTGACAGGGGATAGTACACGTGCCATCGAAGTTCGGGGTTTGGAGTTTTGTAGGGCGAGTAACCGCGATAACTCGAGTGCCGATTTTCCGATGGGAAAATCCCCGACGAGTGGAAGTGTTGACCGTTGACCCATCGTGGTTCGGGGTTTGAAGTTACAAGAGAACTGTGCACACAGGGTTCGCGATATCGCGAAGCCCGATTTCCCGAAGTGACTGCCGGAAGATCAAAGGAGTGTCCTGTGGGTGACAAGAAGTCCCGATACGGGATTTGAAGGGTGTTACAACTCTTCGGGCCTGTGTGAGAGAGGTCCTAGTGAGAAGAGCAGGTGGGACTGTGAGGGACATAATCACTTGCACCAAGTGGTATCAGAGCCCGAAATCTTGTCTGTACATTTTAGGCGAGAGAAGGGAAGCAGAAAGGGAAAGCACTCTGATACACACGACTTCCACCAAGTGGTATCAGAGCCGAATTTCATCTGTAGACTGCAGGTGAAGAGAGGGGGAAAAAGAGGAAGACAGAGTTACTGAGGACTCTGTAAGGCGATTGTTTGCAGGCCGGTAGCAATCGAGCAGACAGTCAGCAGGACTGTGAGAAGATGAAACTGGGCACTCAGGATTGTAAGAGTGACAGTAGCAGATCTGTTAGGGAGATGGATGGAAACGGCAGCATGGCTACTGAAGACCATAAATGTGCTGAAAGAAAGAGATCAGGGTTGATGAGTGCAGCAGAAATGGATAAAGAGCTCGCTGACATCAAGCGAGAGATGGAGGAGCTTGAGATGAGGATGCGGCAGGATAAAAGGCTGAGATGGGTTAATGAATGTCCCATGAAGACGCCAAAGGTTAAATGGCCAGTCAGGGAACTGATGGTCAAAAGGCAGTAGAGGTTGTTGAGAAGATGGCTGAGGTATGCTGAGGACCTCAAGGCCACAGACGACGAGAGAACTTGTTACTGTTGGCCAGAGACTGGGAAGAGTCTCGATGATTGGAGTGATGATGAAGATGAGATGAGATCATTTGAGGGTCTCATAGACTGCCAATAAAGTAGTGGAGAGTTTCCATATTGCCAGATGGGCAAGGGAACATGAGATGAAGTGGGATGTTTTGATGATCTCAAGGACTGCCAAGAGGGCGGAGTAGAAGAAATTCCAGATTGCCAAGAGGGCAACAAATTGAGATCAGCTGAGGATCTCAAGGGATTTCATGAGGATGGTGAAGGAAATTTGCATTTCCAGCTGGGCGATGATCAGAGATCACTTCGGGATCTCGAAGACTGCCAAGGAGGCAATGGAAGCATCGGAGACTGCCAGGAGGGCAGCAGAAACATTTTGAACTGCCAGGTGGGCAGAGATGAAAAATTGAGACTGTCTGAGAGTCTCATGGACTCAAATAAGAGTTCAATCCAGCAAGGGTTGCTGATGAATATGGGATCGGTTGATCTCATGGTCTGCCAGGGAAGCAGCCAGAGCATCCAATATCACTAGGTGGGCAGGGATGGACAGGTAAATTTGGATCAGCCAGAGGAGCTGACAAAGCAGATGAGACTGTCTGATAGTCTCACAAATTCAGAGGCGAATTTGGATCAGCAGAGGCAACTGATAGGAGAGGAGGATCAGAATGATATTCTGATGATTGGGGGAATCGAGTTGTTCCTACCATTTTTCCAGGAGGAGGCAGAAAATTGTGTTGCAGACGGTGCAACAACAGAGAAGTCATAGTTGGAGATGACTGTCAAAAGGAGTTTTGAGCAGATATGCGAGACTGCCCAAGCGGATGAAGGGAAAAGGAATGAGCATTTTGAGGAATGGCTCATTTTTTCCAGTCAGGAAACTGAGAGCGCTGTAGCATTGAAGCTAACAACAAAAGCGCAAGCGGGAGCAAAAGAGGAAAATGAGCATTCTGAGGAATGGCTCAGCATTTACAGCCATGAAGCTGAAGGGACTGCAACATGGGGAGTTGCAGAAGAAGATAAAGGAGCTGCAGCACTGAAGATAACAACAAAAGGGACCAAGGAGCAAGAAGGAAGATTTATTACTCCATGGGAGATGGAGCTGGAGATGCTGGAGGATTGGCTGAACAATCCAGAGCCAGCACGAGAACTGAAAGAATTTGAGCTGTCAGAAGAGAAGAGAATGACTGAGCAACAAGTCAGTCAAAGAGAGACTGCAGAGCTGAAGTCTACAGCAGAGTGGCATCTTGAGGCCACGGAAGATGATGAAGATAAGGATGAAGATGAAAAAGATGGCATGGGAGATCATGATGATCTGTCCATTGGCCAAAATATTTTGCAGCTGGGGAGACTACAAAAGTAGAACCAACTAGCTAGACCAAGAGATAGAGGACATCAGAAGGCTGATGTTGAGGTCAGTGCAGACTACCAGTGAAGAGAAGCTGTGTAGAGGAGAGGTAGCAACAGCAACGCAGCGGAAGTAGCAGTAGCAGAATGGAGCTGATGAAAATCTCCAAAGACTTGTTTGGGACCCAGGTGGATTCCAACAACTACAGGGGGAGCTCATGAGCAGGAGCTCATGATTTTTTCAGCTGTGGAGTATGATGCAGGAGCATCTCTCCATGCAGCCAGCTAGCCAGCCAGCCATGTCAGTGCGCACTCATTCAAAGCTGAAGAGAGGCGCAGCCTCATTTTGAATATTTGAAATGAATGTAATAAATGTTTTAGGATGGTGAGCCATGAATGCCATGCCTTTGCACAGGCTGTAGATAAGATAGGAATTTATTGTAGATCGGCTGAGATCTAGATCTGAAATGGACTATATAGCCCATTGATTGTAATTTATTAGAGTAGGTAAATCCTGGAGGGAAGCGTTAAGAGCCCTCAGGTAAAAGAGATAGGGAGATCTCATTTTGAGGGAGTTGATGTGGAGAGGCATGTAGAGCAGAAGAGAGAGCCGAGAGAGAGCTCGAGGAATATCTTGTAAAATATACAGGCATTTGCCATTTTTAATACAGAGCAGTTTTTCCTGCATTATCTGTCATTATATGCATGTCCGTGTGTGTGTTCATTATAGGCTGCATTTGTGTATTGTGATTATGCCATTGCAGGGAGTGTGTTTGATTTCAGGTTTGGGAGGTATTTGAGGTTTCATTCTAGGAGGGCGTGACAGAGTGTTGAGACTCTAAATACCGGTGCACAAAGGTGGCACTTCTGAACTCTGAGGAGTCAGACAGAGACATGCTGAGGGCACATAACTGAAGTCATCACATCACATAGAAGGAGAACTTTTGGGGTTACTAAATACCTCAATGGTCAAGGCAGTGTAGCCGAGACACTGTTGTGGACAGAACCTCTGAGGAGTTTTGTAGGAGCCCTACCAAGAGGGTATCGAGCATGTGCGCAGAAGTGCACAGAGAAAAGAACTCTGCTGGGAGTTCTGAAAGACCAAAATTCGATTGAGGATTTTGAGGGATCTGTCTAGAGGACATTGAGTGAAGTGCGTGAGTGCAAAGTGAAAGCGTAACTGTCGGGTGTTCTGTGACAGAGATACTCAGCCCGAAGGGCGTTGAGAGAGTGCGCGGATAACCTAGGAGGGAACAGGCCACCGCCTATCGACATATCGGGGTGCAAAGGCAAGAGTTCCATACTCTTTGAAATCGCGAGTAGCGATTACTTGATTTGATCAGAGCCATTGATCTCCACTGGAAAGGTGGCGCGAGATCCCGGAAAGTCTGGATTCGGCATTCGACAGTTTCCGTTGCAAAGGAATTGAACGATGAAATCGCGAGTAGCGATCCCCGACATGTGGAGGGACCGGTGACGTGACAGGGGATAGTACACATGGCATCGGAGTTTAGGGTTCAGAGTTTTGTAGGGCGAGTAAACTACGATAAATCGAGTGCCGATTTTCTGATGGGAAAATCCCTGACGAGCGGAAGTGTTGACCGTTGACCCATCGGGGTTCGGGGTTTGAAGTTGCAAGAGAGATGTGCACATAGGGTTCGCGATATCGCAAAGCCCGATTTCCCGAAGTGACTGCCGGGAGATCAAAGGAGTCTTCTGTGGGTGACAAGAAGTCTCGATACGGGATTTGAAGGGTGTTACAACTCTTTGGGCCTGTGTGAGAGAGGTCCTGGTGAGAAGAGCAGGTGGGACCGTGAGGGGCGGGCCCCTCTGCACCAATGTCCCCTTAGCAACTGACATCACATTTTATTATTAAAACATTGAAATACAATTCACATATTACATCACTTTGGCAGTAGACACACATTATCTCTATATAAAAATTAATTAAACTGAGGATTATAGAGGGGATGTTACAAACTATATGTCAAATAAAATTCTTAAATCCATTTCCAAGGAACCAAGAGGAAAAACAAAACAAAGGTTTGAGCAGTTGCCCAAGCTAAGAAGAGAAGAAGGAAGACACAAACACTAAAACATTTTCTGTCCTAAAACTTGGACAAAAAATAATCTTGAAAGCAAGTAGAACTCTTGAAGATTCACAATAGATTTTCAATACATCAAGAATAAAACAACAAAGAGAAATCTCCAAGAATTGGCACCAAAATATCAATAGGTATATCTTCAACAAGTTGCATTCCCAAAGATATCCAACAATAACAATGAATTTAGAATGAGAGGAGAGCCTCAATTTATAGAGGAGGATTGTACATCCTTTTCATTCTTTATTATTTYATAATMTCCCTAAATTTATCCTATGAGATCYACAAAAMAGAAATKTCATCCACATAATGAAGAAGATTAAGTSAASAGACTAAKAAAACATGCCACATGTACATAAAACCCTTAAGAGAGRGGGAAAATCCCACAATAGGGAGGGTGACTTGGTGAAATATCTTAGTGTTCCTTTGAAAAAKCATATTCCAAGCCTCAAAGMATGGCATGGAAGMATCCCAAGAAAAGAAGAAGCCAACTTACAAAGGTGGAATGACCTCATGCGAAGAGTGAATAAGGGCCCAAGAAGTGGATGAATCCCTTAATTATGCTCAAAAGTCTTCAAAATATGTCTCCAAAGCATCATCAAGTCCGTATCAAAAGAAAAGAACCTGCATAAAGTATGGAATGTGACCCTCCACGTAAAAATAGGTCAAAATATCCTCCAATGGCTAGTAATCAAATCCTCAAAAGGGACGACTCTCATACAATGTAAAGGGTAGCTCCAAAAGTGATGAAAAATGAGTTTTTTTGAATATCTACAATGAGGTAGTCCAAGGGTGGATCTATACAAGTGAAAATACCCCCAAAGTTCCTCAAATGATGTGACTAGTGCCTTGGGATAGATGTACTCCCTTGAGATCTATGAAACTACCTAGAGAAATGTGAAACTGAGTGAGCATATGAAAAAACACCTCCAAGATTAGATGGCCAAAATGTAAAAAATACATAAGATAGGGTTCCGTGCTTAGGCATAATATAAGTGTTCTCTAAATAGGTACAAAAACCTTTAAAACACGATAAACACTTTTACATCATATATAAAGATGTGAGAGAGACTAGGAGCTCCCCTAGATCATGTATCCTAGTAGATCCATCCTAAGATTCTCACGTACGTACCCATATCATAAATGAATGACATTATGGTGAGTTATTTCCATCAAGGGATAGTTATCCATAACCATAAGAGAAAGGAATATGACTAAAAGGACAAGTCATGACCATCCACAAGGGGTTTGGAGATATCGACTAGGCCTCACATTGTTACATAGATCATCTAAGGATGGCCCAATACAATACATGAATACAAAGGTAACAAATATTTTGGTTCATCATGATACAATTATACACACAATCTTCTCATATTATGGATCACATATGAAAAAATAATATTGTGTGCAATAAAGTGAAATTGAGGTGTAACCACTGGCTCTAACATGGGGACATGGTATCATATCAAGAGT
Organism: Picea glauca; assembly: GCA_000966675.3. Taxonomy (NCBI): domain Eukaryota; kingdom Viridiplantae; phylum Streptophyta; class Pinopsida; order Pinales; family Pinaceae; genus Picea; species Picea glauca. The sequence goes on from JZKD02S0951903.1 coordinate 157,969, forward strand.
GCATGAGAACTTCAAAATCTCCAAAAACCTGTAAACATGAAATATTCTTTCTAGATGGATATCAAATATAGGGAAGGGGTGAATAAATGAGTTCCTTTCCTCTTCCATAAGATAAAAACTTATTCAAGAATGAATGAAATTATAACCAAGAACATATTAGTATCACCAAACCTCAGATGAAATATGTACATGTGAGCACATCTTATTTTAAAAGAACGTGAAAAATGCATAAATCAATAAAATGAAATACACAAGTAATATTTCCCCATGGAATTAGATATTACCTTGATAGAACATCTTCAAAAATTTCCCATTCATAGGACAAGGTAGTCACTCACCATTTAGACGAGTAATATAGAAAGAATTTTAACCTACAAAATAATGAGTTTTATAAGGACCTAACCAAAAGATTTTGAACTTACCATGTTTACATGCCTTTTCATTTMTTTTGTTCCACATGAGAAAAATATCACCTTTATGGAAACTTCTTGAGTGAGCCTTCTTGTCGAAATTTCTCTTTCTCTTTTCTTGACTCTTTTCTATATGATAAAAGGTGCATCTTTGATTCTCTTCAATATCGATCAACTAGTAAATTATGTTGTGAACTGCATCTTCATCATATGAGAACTACTTCATTATCATGTAGATCAAGATCTTCAAGTGGAATATAAAATTTCTTCCATCCTATCGACTAACTCAAACAATATCTTTTTGGTAGAATATTTCCTAGTTATCCTATCGAGCCATAGAGAATACTTGATTTTACTATTACAACTTTTCTTGTTATCCCCCACAATATTTTTGATGATGGTCATTAATTTCTTGTTACTTTATTCCACAAGACCATTTCCTTGAGGGTAATAATTGGAGGAGTGGGATAGGACAATGCCATATTTGAAGAAAAAGGTTGATAAATATAAAGAATTTAGAGCTTTGGCATTGTTAGTGATGATCTTTTCTTCCAAAAATTACATGATCGTGTCTTATTGGATATCCCTCTAATTTTCATATAACCAAATGAAGAATATTTTGATCATTTTTTTTGTATGATTTGTTCCTTTATTCATCTTCATAATATTAGGAATTCCTGAGTATCCAATGTTGATTTCCATGTACTGATCGATCTTAAGCATATATTTCTTTTCCTTGTACATGTCACTCCTATCAAACATCATTTGGAAAGGAACTGATCCATCAAGAATATTGTTCTCTGTTAACTTATTTTAGTAACATATTCCTTCCTTTCATCCATCAATCTCACTTCCAGTGAATTCTTGAAGGTTGTTTATGAATCTTAAAATTTGGGCATCATCATCAAAAAAATTTCAATGTTCAACATTATCAAGAATGGAAGGTCTAGGTACGATCTCTAAATCTCACTTTTCAATAAATCAACTTCCTTGCTTAACATTTTGGGCTCTACTTCGTCAAACCATTCCATGGCATTGAAATTCATTACAAACTCGTCAAAGTTTTGTTTTCAAATATCGTTGACATATTCATTTTGAACTATTTCGTTTGCTAAAACAATATAGGATTCTAACTCTTCCTCATAGAAAACCAACTAATTCATATGATCTAAGGGGTCTTCAACACCGTATCTTCTCATTTTTTCACGATGAAAAATCAAAAGGGTATTCTCACAAGTAGAAATAGTAGCATGAGATAGGTCCATTTGGATTTTACCTCCAAGATCAACATCCCAATTATGATATAAAATCATTTCCCAAGAATTGGGAACATGAATGACAACCACATCCATTAACAAAGAAATGTCCCGGTATATTTCCAATCTTACACAAAGATCTTTGATTACAACAAAATATTTAACTTCTCTTGAATCCATTGCACATATATTGGTGTGGTGTCTTGTATTTCTTAATCCTAATTGATTCATTATAGTGAAAGACATCACATTGGTTGAGGCCCCAAAATCCAACATGCAATTATGCAACAAAAATTCACTCACTATTAATGATATGAAAAAAGGGTGGTGACTTGGATTCTTCTTTCCTTCTTGTTTTTGCAGGATAATGGGGGAATATTTGTTTCCATTTACAACTTGTATTGAACGATTCCTCACTTAAAGCCCCAAAAATTACTTGATTTGATTCTTAATAGAAGGAATATTTGTTAATTCAACAATGGGAACTAGTACTTTAACATTTTCAATCCATCTTGTTACATCCAAATTCAACTCCAAAAGATTACTTGTTGAAGGATTACTTTGAGGTACCTCCACAATTGGTCTTATAGTTTGATTATCCGTCTCATGAAGCTTCAAAGGACCTTGTTGATCTCCTTTAGGAGGGTTACCTTTTCTTTTTGGATAGGTCAAACCTTTAAACCTACTGGGATACATATTTTGGATTTTCTCTTGAGATGGATTCTCACCCAAAATCCTAGCTTCCCTTTATTCCTATAAATAATTTTCCTGGACACATTGCATGTTCTCTTAAGACAAATAGGCATTATTGCAGAATTCCACATAATCTTCTTCACAAGTTCTTTCATCATGGAAACTATTACAAGCCTAAGCATAATAAGGCACATCATGATCAAGCATATTGGTTGGATCCAATGTTGTAGGAGGTCTTTGATTGGGAGGAGGGCCCTAATACCCATTCCTAGGAGGAAAATTGCCTTGTTTTTTATTCCTCTCCACTTGAATAAGTCTATTCTAAAAGGAATTTGAGGTTTGCAAGAATTTTGTTTCCAATCTCTTCATTCCTTCTAGGATGGTGGCAAGAGAATCAAGGGTTAGGCTCAATAGTATGAACGTATTTGGGCTTAGGATTGACTCTATATCTAATAGAATTAAGGATATCTAGATTCCCTAAACAAACCCGATTGTCATATAGACTCTTGGCCTTCTTCGTAGCATCGGTTATATCACTAGGATTGGATTCATTATAAAATAAACTAAATTGGCCTTGGAAATAATTCAAATAGTGTAACAAGATAGTGGATAGGATAGGCTAATGACTTAGAGAAATATATTAAATAATTTTATTGAATCTAATATTACATTAATCCATTGTTTCATTTTTAGTTCTCTTCATATTAGTTAAGGAATTCAAAAGAAACCTACTATATCTTTTTTCCAACCATATATCAGGCAACTAAAGAAACCACTCTCTAGCATCTTTCTTCAATGATTGAGAAAAGCATTTATAAAATACATCGATATGTTCAATTGAAAGAATTCTATAAAAAGCCATGAAAGTATCCCAATATCCATTAGCACTAATAACATTATCAACATGAAATAAAATAATTTTTTCCATTGAACTAGGTAAATCATGAGGATAACCTACAATGTTAAGAGATTATATTAAGGATTATGGTTAAGATATTAGAACCCTTAGGGTAGAATAATATCTTATATAATCAATATAAGGTATGAAGATCAAGGCCTTACTTGAAGTGATTCCCTAAGGAAAAGAAAAATTCACCAACAATATCAACAACAACTCAAATAAAATAATTAAAACCCTTTCCAAGGAACAGAGAGAAAAAAACAAAGCAAATGATTGATCACTTACCCAAGTTATCAAGAGAAGAATTAATAGACAAACCCTAAAATGTCTTCCTTCGAAGTGGAATAATAAACCTTCAATGAATGATCTTGAAAGCTAGTAGAAGTATTGAACATTCACAACAAAAATTTTATGCACCAAGAATAAACCAAGAAAGGGAAAGCTCCAAGAATTGACATCAAAACCTTAATAGCTAGATATTCAACAGGTTTTATACTGAAATGATATCCAACAATAATAGTGATTTGGAATGAAAGGAAAAACTTTATTTATAGAGAATGATTCTACATCCTTCTCATTATTCATTATTTTATAATCTCCCTAAATTTAACCAAGTAAATCTACAAAAGAGACTTGTCATCCACATAATCTAGGAGACTAATTCAGGAAACTAATTAAACATGCCACATGTACATAAAACGTCAAGACAAGGGGTACATCGTACACACTACAAGGAGAACACCTTCCAACAAAGATTTTTGTAGAGTTTCTTAGTGTTACAAAATTTGGAAAAATTTTCAAAAATACCTTCGCTACAACAACCTCTATTGACTACTTAGGTTTTAGAGGAGGTTTTAATGGATTTTCCATATAAATAAAAACATTTGTGTGGGCATAGTTTGTAATAGAGTTTTTTTTTGGGTGAATTTATTATCAAAATGAACTGGTACGCCCTTACATAAAATGCCCTGGTGCGTGCATAAAACTAAAACACACCAACATTCCCTTACATAAAATGCCTCAATACATACATAAAACTAAAAGGCACCAATGAGCCATTACATAAAATGCCTCAGCGTGTACATAAAATGAAATGGCATTGGCGTTCCCTTACATAAAATGCCCTAGGTTGTACATAACATGAAAATAACCTAGTGCGTTTATAGTTATTACACCTTAGATTCCTATTTTGTTGTATGCAACACCAATGCTCTTATAATTTTTACACATCAGTTCTGCATTGTTTACATATGTGCCACTAAGCTTTCTAAGTTTATTAACACACATATGCACTTTTATTTTATGTCTTTCTTAGTGCTTGCATAATTTGTATGTGTCGGTGCTAGTATTTCCCTATGCATTGAAACGTATTAGGATTTCAAATATTCAAGGTGAGATTTCAACATCATTCTTTGTTCCGAAGCACTGATGCTTTTATTACATTTAAAATATTATTTATTTTATTACATTTAAAGAGTCAATGCATTTATATTATTTAAAGAACTAGTGTTTTTTATTATATTTAGAGAACCAATGATATATATAATAAAATTCTAAAATTCTAAAATGAGAACCAATGAGAACATGTGTGCCATAAAATTCTAAAATGATATATATTATTGCACACTCTTTTTTTGTTAGCTAAATATCTCTAGCTTGCGAGATTTTCCTGTGGCTTAGATGCCACGACCTAGGGGCATCTAAGCCATCAAAATCACCTGGGGATCACACCCAACCTAGACCACACCAAGCCTTAACATGGATGGATTTGAGGTGTCCCTAGAGGTTTCAAGCCAATGACTTCACTTACCGACTACTCTACACCATGAGGATAATATATTATTGCGTGTTATATACACTGGTGTTTTAATATAATTAATATGCACTGGTGTGTATGGCGTCTTAAAAAACACTAATTTCTATATTATGGTACCTACCATTTTTCAGTTCATAAGAATACAATACACCAATGTGTGTATATTTTAATTAATTTTTTTTTTTTTACAAATTTTCAATTAATCATCTCAAAATCAATTTATTTTTATAATAATATTGTTTTTTATATTTCTTTTATTGCATTTTGATATAATGACTGGATTAATGTGTTATCTAACGAATTACACCTATATTATTTTTAACAATGTAAATCATCCACATATCAATTAATCAACAATGCAAAATTTTACAACATTTGACAATGCAATAAAATAAGAAACCCATTTTATTATATATGAATAAGAGACCCATGGTCATACAAAATGAGACAATGTAAAGTTCCACAATAACAAAAATAGAACCAATATGTAATTGTTACACTTATTGGTAACATTTTGTCATGCAATTGGGACATTATGTCCACCACGTTAAGAAAAATCCTTGATTTTTATAGACAAATATTCCAAAACACATAACTTGCAATAACATTCAATGATATTGATTCTCATTCATCACATGAGCTACGTGCATCCCTCATTTATTGATCAGTTGTAGGTGATATTGTACTTTGGTTATTTAAACATATGTTTTCTTTCTTGACTTGTTTTTGATGTTCCACCTGTTCATGTTCCTATCTACAAACATAGAAATAAAGTGTAATAAATAAATCTACATTTATATAGTAGAATATACATGAGTGCATAAATAAAAAAGTGTACCATAACAACAAGTGATTCATAAACAATACACATTCTTTAGAATTTATTCTTTATGCAATGTGTCAAAATATATTCCGTTGGATCTTCTCCATGTTTTGTTTCCTGTAGGTTTAATACACCATGACAAAGCATCGTCGACATAATTAATACAATTTTTTATTATTTTTCCATTAATTATAAAACAAGGGAAGTAAAACAACATAGCTACGTACAAATTGTCCAATTAAACCTTGAGACTTCAACATATACTCACAACCCTCACTTAACCCAACGTTCATTAATTGTTTAGTTGACTCTTCTTTGTATGTTAGCACCTATTAAAAGACATCCATGTACAAGTGTAAATTAATTATTCAATTATAAATATCATATTAAATACAAAAACTTAAGTAATGTTGAAAATGTAAGTACTGACAAACTTTGTGATCAACCATTTTCCTCCTTGTCATCATGTCTGATTGTGTTCAATTTTTTATCTTTTTTGCAAAATAAAAATGAAAATTAGTATTTCATATGATAATTAACTTTGATGTATATAAAAGAATAAATGAATGATCACACACCTTTCATGCATATTGTTGTTGTGATGTCTCCTCTTGTGCTGTAATTATGCTCATTTCTTTTACCATCTCCTTGTAAT
>JZKD02S0951903.1:182027-194361 GCA_000966675.3 Picea glauca
ATAACATTACTAATCTAAATCACAACTAATGGCCTAAATCCGACATAAATAAAATAACATTACTAATCTAATATGCCCCAATTAAGTGGTAATGAGGCAATATTAGGGCTTAACAATCGGGCCATGTAAGGTCTTGAGAAAATTCGGATAAAATGCTTACAAGATCGAGTTGTCGGATGGCATCGGAATATTTACGATATTCAACATCACATATTTATACCCATATAGAGCTGATGAAGTAGGGGAAGAACGTGATGAGCAACCACTGATGCAGTGGGTGAAAAAATTTCCAGTTGCAGAAAAGCCACAGATGGAGCGCATACTGGACAAAAGAGTGAGTAAGAAGACCAGGTGGAAAGAATACTTTGAGTATCTGGTCAAATGGAAGAATCATCTAGTAGAATATGCCAGCTGGGAGAGCGAAGCAGAAATACAGAAACATGGACAGGCTATGCAGGTGCTCATGGCCAGGAGCCCATGAAATTTTTTCAAGCCAGGGAATATGATGCAAGAGCATCGCCAACTCATCAAGCGAGCCAACACGAAAGCCAAGGACTGCTGGATGAGCCAACACACATTTTGAAATTCTTTAGAACTATTGCACAGATCTTAAATGAGTCATTTAAGAGGAGGTGCCTTTGTATAGTGTATTGGACCTTGAGCCTTTAAGCTCTCGTCCTTAGGTAGATAGACGACATTTAAATTAGTTAATGCTGGTAGGTAGAATTTAATTGTAGATTTGATAGCTTTGGATTCCAAGAGGGAAAACGGATATAGACACCCTCATTGTATCATTGTAGTAGTTGTTGAGAAACAGGAGCAGGAGAGCAAGAAGAAGCAGGAAATTGTGTGAATAACACCCATGTATAGATATTTGAATTAATAGAAGAAACCTTTGATTCAAATTCATCGTTTGTGTTGTTTCTCTATTTATTGATGTTATGCTCTTGAATATTTGCTCCCTATCATGCATTTGATTTTATATGTTGTTTATGTGATTTCATGGTTGAATTGAAGTCTGGGAGAGTGAATGAATGAGTTTAAATTGTTTCTCTAATTGAGCCAGAAGATTCCTGCAAGGAGTGCAGTCGAATCGTCCGCAAGGAGTGCGTTGACAGAAGGGTTCAATTGGAGATATCTTTTGTTCTTATTTTCTTTGAAGGTGCAGTTAGGCATAGTGCCATGCAAGGAGTGCGCAGGCCAAGGGAAAACCTCAGGGTTGTGAACCTGAGCGAGGAATTGAAAGACTATTGCTGCAAGGAGTGTGCAGAGTCGAGAGACTTCAACACTCAGTCAAAGCTGAAGGTTTGCCGCAAGGAGTGCGTGCAAGAATATCCCTGAAGGATTTGAGAAGTCGAGAAAAATCTCAGGAGGAGTAGAGCCTTCGAATCTGTTGAAGGATTGCACAGGAAGCTCACATCAAGGAAATCCTCAAGAAGAGGAAGTAACAATCAAGATCTCACAGAGGAATTTAGTGAATTCCCGTCAACTGTCAGATTAGGTGGGAGTTGCACCAGGGTTAAATCCTAGTGATCGGAGGAGGGGTCTCAGAAGAGACATTGGGATATTGGAGTCATCGGGTTTTCAAAGGGTAAGATTCAGAGACCTTGAAAATTCTGAGATTCTGGAAAGAAATCCTAGCCATTGATCTCGGTAGGACGCATGTTAGGAGATCCCAGGTAGTCGGGGATCGAAGAAAGGAAAGTACCAAATCCTTTGGCATCAGGAATCGCGATCCTGCGATGCCCGATAGAGAAATGAGGGGACAGTGACGTGGAGGGGTCAGTTCTCACGTGCATCGGGGATCGGGATATCAGGATTCTTGGTGACGGGAAAATCATAGCGGGAGAAGTCGTGAAACTTTGAAACGTGATGCCAAATAAATTACACGCCCTTGAGTGGAGGACAGGTGTCGTGCCGCATCGGTGTATCGGCATATCGGGAGTCGGGGATTAGCGAGGCAAGTTGTTTTGACATCAAAAGTGCCGAAATCCCGACGGAAGAATTCCTGATAGGAACAGGAGGTGTTGACGATACCCATCTGGTTTCGGGGTATTGTGAAGCATGGGGTGCGTGACCATAGGATTCGCAAAATCGTGAAATCCGATCTCCCGATCGCTAAGGGAGGTCATTTGAAGAGTTGTTGTGGGTAAGGAAAATTCCCAATAGGGAGTTAGAGGAACATGCGAGTTCTTCAGGCCGTGAGTGGAAGAAGGTCCCGAGGAAGCTAGCGTGCTCCGAGGAGTACAGATGCGTCAGAAGGCGAGGCTCAACAAGATCATTCCAATCAAATAAAACCACCCCAAGACTTGAAGGGAGAATACTCTAAGAAAGTGAATTTCCCTCTTGTTCAGAAGGTACTGAACTAGAAATGATAAATATGTAGTTGAAAGACGCATCACTCCCTGAAAGAAGAGTGGGATCAGATAAATATTGCATCGGTGATACCACCTTGGCAAAATCGTTACTCTCCAAGAGAAGAGTGGGATCGAACGAAGATTGCATTGTCATTGTTGGTGTTTACACAATTCTCAGATCTGATAGTTATTTCCTTATGACCAATAACAAGATTCACTTTCATACAATAATTATCATAGAATAACTATACACTGAAAATATCAATTATAGCAATGCAACATAAATAACAAGATATAGAAATATTAACCATTCACAATAGACCCAAGAACACAACACAAGAACATAACAATTTTATCTTAGGAAACCCAAACTTGGGAGAAAATCCCATAACGTTTCTTAAGAAGAATTTAGTCCAAGATATTATGAGTACATCACCATCAATAACCAAAATACCATATAGATAATATCTTCCCCAAGTCTAGCATCACTAATACCTAATTCCTCAATAATATGAACAAGAGTAATCAAGTGAGAGCTTCTCCAAATGTGGCTCACTCTCCAAGATAATGAGTAACCTAGAAATAGTGAAAATTCCAAAAATGAAGTTGCAACTACCTTGTGTGCATTGCAGAAGGAGTTGTCATACTGTAAAAATGAAATGATCCATTCCTGTATTTATATTGATTTGGGAGCCAATCCAGGGACAAATTCTTATTTCTGTGTCTTCAATTTTATTATTATTTTTCTAGTGGAGCCGACTTCTCTTCCCGGGTCTTCAAATTCTTCCTAGGAATTCTGTAATGGTATAGATGGGTCTTCTTATACTTTCTTGTGGCTAATGACTGCCTGGAGTTTCAAATCTCCAACACTCCCTCTCAACAAGGGAGGCATTTTCCATACTTGGATTTCTTCTATTATAGAAAGGTTTTCTTCATGGGCCATGTTGATGTGCCATCTTTGCACATGTGTTCCATCCCAGAATAGGCATGTGATAGAATCTTGAGTGCATCCAATCCTTGATAGGAGAAGGAATACACCTAGGCCATTCACCACTAGAATATCCCCGTGAGTGAATGAATCATTACCCTAGGTCATATCAAAACCAACATAGCCCTGTGCATGAACAATATGGGATAATGTATGCCTGATTCTTATCTGGGCCACTCACCACTAGAAAATCCCCATGGATGAGTCAATCATTATCCTTTGGTCATATTAGAACTAACATAGCCCCGTGCATGACCAATCTAGGAAGAATGTCTACCCAAACCTAGAGAACATCAACATACCTAGGCCATTCAACACTAGCAGAGCATTGTGCATGAATGAGTCATTCTCCCCTTGGTCATATCAAAACTAGCATAATCCTATGCATGAAATATGGGAGAACGTCTTCTTGATGATATCAACATACCTAGGAAATGCACCACTAGCAGAGCCCCTTGAGTGAGTGGATCCTTCTCCCTTGGTCATATTAGCACTGGCATAGCCCCGTGAGTGAGTGAATCATTCTCCCTTGTTCATATCAGCACTAGCATAACCTTGTGTATAACCAATATTGGAGAACATCTACCTGTTTCTAAAACATCAACTCTCATCACTAGCCAAATCAACAAGGCTAATTTTGTGTATCATCCTCCTCATCCAAATCAACATGGCCACTATGGGAGGATATATTCAATCTACTCATATGTGGATAAGTATTGGAGCTTCACTTCTCCTTTTTGTACCATGTCTCATATAAATTCCTACAAGAATATTTTGAATCCATGTTGCTTCATGACTTGAAATATTGGATGCAATATACTCTGTCTCTGTTGTACCAAGTTCTATAGAATCCTTATTCTAGCTTATCCTAGAAATCGCCACTAATTCCAAGATGAAGCAACACCTTGAGGTGCTCAATCTGTCTACTGCACTCCTTTCTCAATCATAATATATATATCTCTATAGCCTCAATTCATCACCTGAGACAAACCATATCCAACTGTACCATGCTTCGTTGCCACCCACTGGAACTACCTTGGCTTCAACCAAATACTGGTTCGGGGTGCTCATTGCAAAGAAAATATATGACCTAGCATTAAACATGTACATCAAGGATCCAATCAACTTCCTGTACATCATGGGATCCACCAAATTTGAAGCTAAAGTAGAATCACTCAACTTCTTCATATTTTTTATCATAGGTGTAGTCATGGAATTTCATTCCATCATATCAAATCTCATCAATATCCTCTGAATGAGGAAGATCTCATCTGATCTCGCCACACCTTTAATCCCAAGAGTACATCCGTCCATGATCCTCCATATTGAACTTTGAGGAAAACTCCCTTTGTCACTAAAGTAAGTCTCATTGTCCAGTCTTCCTCACTGGCTACATCCTCTGTGACTGAGACAAACTCCATACCTTGTCCTCTATACTAGATTCCTCCTATATCAATGTAGAAAGATCTATTGAAACAAGTTTATCCTCCCGAGAGATTTCACATCTCCTCGAAGCCTCCTCAAATCATGACACACGTCTATCAATCCTAGAATATGTCTCTCTCCCACTTGAATCTGAGGGGGAAATCCTTCTAAATGAATGACTATTCCTTTGAGTCAATTGAATATCTTTGAGATCAGGATCACTTTGAGTCTGCATCATTCTTTGTAAAAACCAAGCTCATCAAGTATCCATCGATCCTAGATTACCATTATCCCTCTGAAACATGACTCCCTATGAGTCTGTACAATATCTGGAGAGATCTACTCCCTCTACATCTTCTAAATTATGATCTCCAATGAACTGTCCTGGGGGGTTCTCCTCCATACTATATCCTGAGGTCCAACTCCCTATAAAATATATCTTCCTATAAACTGGTACTACTTGGGGCCATATGCCTCACCACTGGTGGAGCTACCTGCTCCTCCTCGTCAATCTCCATGTGGAACACTCTATATCCCACAAAATTATCCTTCTTTTTGAAAGGTTCTAACTTTGTCTTATTTTCTTTTGGTATATGGATATATATTGTCATGTATACAACTCTCTATATGGATAGCCTTCTCCATGTCTCAAAATAAAGACCATCTAATCTATTTCCTCCTGCAACAATAACTATAGCTCCCTCTTAGAGATACCACCTGTGACCTACTCGAAACATGAGAAATAACAAGGGAAAATAACAAACAAGAACAATATTCTTTTAATAAGGAATAGGAACAAGAATAAAAAATGGAAAACATGAACAAGACTTTTCCAGTGTTGTTACCAATCATTCCTTTGGGGTAACCTACCCGAAACAAAATAATAACAAAAGACAAGAGTAACACTTTTATAGCGTTGTGACCTCCATAGTAACTTGCCTAGGACAAAGACAACAACCAAGAACATCTCCTAGAAGAGATCATTTCATCTTGTAAATAAGTGCATCATTAGTACTAAATAGTGATCATTTACACAATGATCATTGTACTAACAATATTCAAAAAATTTGATAGAAAAAGTACTTAGCAGTAATAGATCTCTAAAGACTGTTGTGGAAATTACAAAATCAATAGTAGAAAGTTTGATGTCCAGGAAAATGTCAGTAAACCCTAAAATTTCAAGTTTGATGGAAGGTCAAACTGAGAAGTTCAGTAGGTGCTCTAGGGAAAGGTAAGTTGCTCTAAAAAAAATGTTTTCCTAAATTCATCCCAATAAATGCTCAATGGGATTCATAAAGAAAGTCGTTACAACTACAGTAGTAACTAGCAACTGAAACTCCAACTGCCACTATAAATGGCAACTGCAACTGCAAATGTAACTTGCAACTACAACTACAGATAAAAATGCAACCGCAACTGCAACTACAACTATACAATGCCAATATTTCAACTAGCTTTGAAACCATGTTGGTGTTTGCATGATTATCATATCTGATAGCTATTTCCTAATGATTAATAACAAGATTCACTTTCATACATCAGTTATCATAGAATAACTATACACTGAAAATCTCAACTATAACAATGCAACATAAATAAAAATATCTATAAGTATTAACCATGCACAGTAGACACAATAACACATGAGTTTTATCCTAGGAAACCCAAACTCAAGAGAAAGCCCAACAACCTTTCTCTAGAATAATTCAATCCAAGATATTACCATTACATCACCATCAATAGCCAAAATACCATATATAGAAGATCCTTCGCAAGGCTAGCATCACCAATACCTAGCTCCTCAATAATATGACCAAGAATAACAAGGCAAGAGCTTCTCCAAGTGTGGCGCACTCTCCAACATAACCAATAACCTAGAAATAACGAAACTACCAAAACTATAGTTGCAACTGCCTTGCGTGCATTGCAAAAGGAGTTATCTAATTGTCAAAAGGAAATGATATAGTCTTATATTTATACTGATTTGGGCACCAGTCTGTGGCCGAATTCTTATTTCTAGGTCTTCAATTTTATTATTATTTTTCCTGTGGGGCTGAGTTCTCTTCCTAGGTCTTCAACCTCTTCCTGAGGCTTATGTAATTGTGTAGATTGGTCTTCTTGTACTTTCTTGTGGAGAATGACTGCTTGAAGTTGAAAATCTCCAAAAGGGATGATCACTTCCTCAACCACTTCTTTAATAGGATGCGAGACAACATGGTCAAGAAATTCATCACCCCCCAAAACAAGAGTGGTATTTGTTGAAGATTGCATCGACGTGACCACTTCATCAACCAATGATTGAATATATTATTGGGAAACCAAATATGACTCAAAACTAGAAAGGACTTGAGACAAGGACCACACTCTTTGTACCATGACAATATCAGGGCACAAATGTGTAAGGTGATCTCCTGTCACACACCCACTATGAAAACTAAGATTTGATTTCTTTTTGTCTTTTCTTTGAGGGACACAATCCCATAATTTCTATGGGGCCTAGCGCAGACCATGTCTTCTTTTATCCTCCTGCATGTGATCATTGGATATGACCACAGGCCTTACCAAAAAGGTGCTTCTGGCTTTCGCGATTCAGGAAATCGCGATGCAAGTGTTCCCTTGTTTTCTGTCTTTCAAAATGCCGAAACCCAAAAGGGTCTAATAGATCCTTTAGCTCCTCCCTTGGGTCACTTTTCATATGACCGGTTCTATGACCTGGTGCTATTCCTCTAAATGCTTTAGGGGTTTCATGATTTGGGGAATAACGATACAAGTGTTACTACTTTCCCCTTTGAACCCCTAGGACTCGAAAGCCCGGTATCATCCAGATCTATGGTCCAGATCATCGACTTGATCAAAGACCCAAATTAAATCCTGACAATCTACCTTTCGGGATTTTGGCAGGGTCTTCACTCCTATTTCCTCGATCTCCAAAACCCTGACGGATTTAGATATTTACCACACATCCCTACAAATGGATTGTCCAGATTCTTTCGAGATTCCTCCTTCTTCCCACAAGACCCTGTCCGGTGACCTAGGCTCATCCACAGAGCATGTCGGGGTTTCACGTATCAGTATTTCGCGACTTGCAAAAATGAGGGGTCTTGCCCTTGAGTTTCTCGGGTGCCGAAACGAAGAAACCCATTCACGCTAAACCGATTTGGGGTTTCGCATATCGAGATTTCATGACTAGTGAAGATGAGAGGTCTTTCCCTTTGGTTTCTCGAGTGCCAAAATGTTGAAACCCATTCACGCTAAACTGATTCGAGGTTTCACATACCGGGATTTCGCGACTGGCGAAAACGAGAGGTCTTGCGCTTGGGTTTCCCGTGTGCCAAAATGCGAAAACCCATTCATGCTAAACTGATTCGAGGTTTCACATACAAGGATTTCTCTACTGGTAAAGACAAGAGGTATTTCCCTTGGGTTTCTTGAGTGTCGAAACGCCGAAACCTGAGAGAACGACTCTTTCTTGTACAAGGTTTTCAGACTCCGATCACATGATCCTTCAGAGGGTTCTTGGGTAATCATCCCTAGGCTTGGTGAGATGACTAAAGAGCATTCCTAATTCTCTAAGATATGAACTCTGTTATAGGGGAAAATTAATCTTGTGGGTTTACTATAACTGTAGTCTTTTCAAGGAACTCACTCCGACTCTGGAATGCGAGGAAACTTCCTGGGAGGAGGTGCCTTCGGGAAATCAAACTAGGACATAGCGTGAGTCAAGTAGATGGAACAAATCTCAAGGGAATGAGCTCGTATTCTAAACTTGTTCATTCTATACATAAACCGATTATGGTCATATAAGTATAAGCATGCATCCATTATTTTCAATCAAAACACAAGGAAAACACTTCTATACAGAAACCATTTATGAGCATATAAACATGAGCATGCGTCCAGGATATTCAATTCAAGATAAAAGATATAAACACTTATCAGAAACACCAGGTGTGACATGATTGCTGAGAGGGGTGCTCTTTTCCACCCAACCGTAGGCTCAGTGAATCCAAATGGATTTACCACTAGCCACCCCCGAGCTAGACCACGATGCTTGAGATTCAGTCTTCTACTTCCAGCTCAACAGAAGTCAAGGACGAAGGTTACTCTCCTCCTCCTCTGTCCAGAACTCCTTATATTTCCTGAGTTTCTCCCGATTCTCTTCCGCGATCCCTTTTGCGCGTGTTCTCTTCTCCCCTTACCACACTTCCTCTCTTGCCTTTTTTCTGCACGATTGCGTGTGCTGCAAATTTCCGTGTTTGTGGTCAGGTATGGGAGTTTTTACGGATGGGTAGTTCACCATCATCCCCTCATTAACTCTTGAGGAGCCTCCCTGCCTACCAATCTGATGGAAAATCCATTCTAGAGTCAGAGAGTTGCTTTGGTCTTTGAGCAAATAAAATCCAGTATGATACTGGCTCGGTGGAAGTTAACATAGCCATTCCAGGTCCCTTCCACCACCTCTCATTAGCCATCGTGGTCCCTTTTAGAACCTCCCCCTCCCAACTGTCACGTAACACATAATCATACCATAATTTACATTCATCGACCTTTTATACAAAGGTCCATCAAATCAAACATCCACATCTTTTAAGTTTTCCATAGTTCTTGGCCAATATAGTTATTTTTTTACAAACTGGGGGAAACTGGATATTACAATTCCCTCCTCCTTAAAGGAACATATTCCTTGATTTTTTATCAATCAATATGATGTGTATGTATAGAAGTAAACAAAATCAGATATGCATGTTTCATGGCATCTTCCATTTCCCATGTAGCCTCATCTGGGCCAAAATGTTCCCACTGCTCCTTAACCTGTGCAATGGTTCGGTTCCTGAGTGGGTTTTTTTTTTTTTTTTCCAGTATGCATTGAGGTTCTTGCAAGAATTATTCCTCCAGTTCCACCTGGATCACATACTAGTCAATTATATGATTAGAATCGTGTACATATTTCTTCAATAATGAAACATGGAAAACATTATGTGCTTTTACTATGGGATGAAGTGCTAGCCTATAGGCTACAGGTCCCACTCTATCTAGAACTTGAAATGGTCCACAATACTAAGGTTCCAAGTTTGGAAAATCTCCCATCCTCAAGGAACTCTTCCTGGGCCTAACTCTGAGATACACGTGGTCTCCCATCTTGAATTCTCTTGGAGTTCTCTTTTGGTCGGCATAACGTTTCTGTCTGCTGTGAGCGACCTTTAGATTTTTTTTTATTTGAATCACTTGTTGTTCCATCAATATGATGTGTATGTATAGAAGTAAACAAAATCAGATATGCATGTTTCATGGCATATTCCATTTCCCATGTAGCCTCATCTAGCCCAAAATGTTTCCACTGCTCCTTGACCTGTGCAATGGTTCGGTTCCTGAGTGGGGTTTGTTTTTTTTCCAGTATGCATTGAGGTTCTTGCAGGATTTCTTCCTCCAGTTCCATATGGATCACATACTAGTCAATTATATGATTAGAATCGTGTACATATTTCTTCAATAATGAAACATGGAAAACATTATGTGCTTTTACTATGGGATGAAGTGCTAGCCTATAGGATACAGGTCCCACTCTATCTAGAATCTGAAATGGTCCACAATACTAAGGTGCAAATTTTGGAAAATCTCCCATCCTTAGGGAACTCTTCCTAGACATAACTCTGAGATACACATGGTCTCCCGTCTTGAGTTCTCTTGGAGTTCTCTTTTGGTCGGCATAACGTTTCTGTCTGTTCTGAGTGACCTTTAGATTTTTTTTTATTTGAATCACTTGTTGTTCCATTTCTTTCAACATGTCGGGTCCAATGGTAACTTTATTTACTGGGTTACTCCAACTGATTGGCGTGTCTCATGGTCTACCATAAAGGACTTCGAAAGGACTCATCTTCAGGGATTCTTGGTAGCCGTTATTGTAGGCAAATTTCACCAGTGGCAGGTAATCTTCCCACTTTTTAGGTTGATGCATTACATGAATCCTTATCATGTCTTTTAATATTTGGTTCATTATTTCCATCTGCCCATCGGTTTGAGAATGATAGGCTATGAAAAACAATAATTTGGTCTCTAGACCAACCATCAAGGATTTCCAAAAGTTGGAAGTACATTTTGTGTCTCTATCAGACACGATCTTTTTAGGCATACCATGTAGTTTGAATATCTCCTTCATGAATATGTTGGCGACATCTACTACCTTGCAAGTCAATTTGACAGGGATAAAATGGGAGGACTTGCTCAATTTATCCACCACTACCATGATGGCGTCATTCTGTTTGGTCGACGATTGTAACCCGGAGATGAAGTCCATGGAAATGGTTTCCCATTTCCATTCCGGGATTGGTAGAGGTTGTAATAATCCTGTTGGGTGTCGGTGTTCTACTTTAACCTGTTGGCATTCTAGGCACTTAGCTAAATAGTTAGCTATGTATTTATTTAACCCAGGCATATAGAATTATTTCCTAGTGGCCATGACTATCTTCTGATATTCTGGGTGACTAGTATATGTGATCCAGCTGGATATCGGTGGCCACCCACCTTCTCCAACTGGCCCAAAACATGTTTCTGACAATTTTGGTAATTTACTATTTTTAGCAGTTTTTAACTTCCGGGGCCATTTTGAGGCCCTAAATGATGTTTTTTTAAGAAAAAGGGGAGAAACATAGATTGTAGATTGCTTACCCAAAAGTTTTATTTCTCGTATAGATCTTTCAAACGAGCTATCATACACCTAAAATGGAGATCATATGCAAAAGTTACGACCCCGGGAAGTTGATGCACCAACTTACTCAAACGGGGCTCACATGACTTTTGGTGCTTCATCTCCTAGGGTTAGGTTTTTTGGATGTCTAGGGTTTTTGGCATTCTTTCTTATTGTAAAAAGGCCTTTAGAGCCTCATTGTAATAATCTTCTGGCGAATGCGAGTAGCCGTCACATCTCTTCTCAAAGATAAGATGCCACCATTCTAGCGAGTCTTTCACTTTGTACTTTTACAGTCTCTGTACATTTATTTCATTAATAGAAATCGTGTATTACTGTATATCTGTGACTCTTGTTATATTTCTGCTATATATCTGTTATATTATTTCCTCTCTTGCAATATCTCTGAATATATCTGTGTTATATCTCCGCTCTCATTTCATGTCGAAAATAATCCGGATCAGTGGTATCAGAGCAGGCTGCTCTTGATTGTTTTTCAGTGCATGTCCCCGACAAGGTCTGAGTATAGAAAGTTGGGTCTTGAGCTTGTCTCTCTTGAGGAAAATATCTCTCGCACGGCCAAGAAACCCTCAATGGTGGAAGAAAATAAAAATGATGGAGCAGATGATCCTATTAGTCTGTTGCTTGAGCAAGCTCTCACACGACAGAGCGACAAAATGATGGAGAATTTTTCCCACATCCTTCAACGCCTGCCGATAGCATCAGGCACATCTTCATCAAGCGACCACTTTGGAGGAACCTCACCTTTAAAGGTATAGGTTAATTTTGATATTCCCATATTTGAAGGTCAAATAGATGCAGATGCCCTAGATAAATGGTTAAATCTGCTAGAAGGTTATTTCTCTATTCATAATTTTT
>JZKD02S0951903.1:195306-210563 GCA_000966675.3 Picea glauca
ATCCAGGTGGATATCAGTGGCCACCCACCTTCTCCAACTGGCCCAAAACATGTTTCTGACAATTTTGGTAATTTACTATTTTTAGCAGTTTTTAACTTCCGGGGCCATTTTGAGGTCCTAAACGATGTTTTTTGAGAAAATGGGGAGAAACATGGATCATAGATCGATGTTTCTCACCCAAAAGTTTTATTTCTCGGATAGATATTTCCAACGAACTATCATACACCTAAAACGGAGATCATATGCCAAAGTTACGACCCCGGGAAGTTGATGCACCAACTTACCCAAACGGGGCCCACATGACTTTTGGTGCTTCATCTCATAGGGTTAGGTTTTTTGGATGTCTAGGGTTTTTGGCATTCCTTCTTATTGTAAAAAGGCCTTCAGAGCGTCATTGTAATAATCTTCTAGCGAATGCGAGTAGCCGTCACATCTCTTCTCAAAGATAAGATACCACCATTCTAGCGAGTCTTTCACTCTGTACTTTTATAGTCTCTGTACATTTATTTCATTAATAGAAATCGTATATTACTGTATATCTGTGACTCTTGTTATATTTTCTCTATATCTCTGTTATATTGTTGTCTCTCTTGCAATATCTTTGAATATTTCTGTGTTATATCTCAGCTCTCATTTCGTGCCGAAAATAATCCAGATCAATATGGTCTTTTATGTAGTTCATCCATTATGAACCTCTTCTAGTCGTCACAATATGGAATATACAATCTGTTTCTATAAGTTACTATACCTCCATCTATCATCTGGTAGCCTTCACACTTTATCCCTGTGGGTTCTTTCTCCAGGTACGAGGTCACGGTCTAGAAGAATGTGTCTGTTTCTTGTGCATTCCTGACTCTTTCTTTGACATTCATCTCGCAAGTGCTCACCGCTGCCAGGTGAATTGTTTTCATACTTATGCTAAGGGCATTGGCCACCTTATTTTCCTTTCCTTTAACATGTTTGATTTCAATATCAAATTTTCTAAAGATGACCATCCACCTAGCTTGGCTGGCATTGAGATTTCGTTGGTCAAACAAATATCGCAATCCACAATGGTCTGTCATAAGTACAAATTTCTTTCCCAGGAGATAATTCCTCCACATTTTTAAGGCCTGCACTATGGCGGCCAGCTCTAGATCATGGGTCACATAGTTGGTTTCGTTTTCATTCAATTTTTGGGATTCATAGAAAACTACACTTCCTTCTTGCATATGGACTCCTCCAAGCCCTTCCTTGCAAGCATCTATGCACACTAGTAAGTCAGCTTTAGGATCGACGATCTTCAATATGGTTGCATGGGTCAGTAGATGTTTTAGGGACTGAAACCTTTGTTCTCATTTTGGGTTCCAAAGGAATTTAACTCCCTTCTTCTAGAGGGCAGTGATTGGACAACCAATCTTGGAGAATCCTTTTACAAACCTCCTATAGTATCCTGCTAATCCCATAAAGGATCTGATATTTGAAATGTCCCTTGGCGTAGGCCATTCCATGATAGACCTGATCTTGTCAGGGTCTACTACTACTCCCTCTTCATATATGACATGGCCCAAGTAATGTATTTGCTTCTGGAAAAAGTCACACTTGCTAAATTTGGCATAGAGATGATGTTCTCTTAGCACTTGAAGCACAAGTCTAAGATGTTCCTCATGTTCCTTTCTATTCTTGGAGAAAATTAATATATTGTCAATAAAAACCAATACAAATTTTTCTAGGAATTTGCTGAGCACATTTTTCATCAAGCACATAAAAGTGGTAGGGGCATTGTTCAATCCACTTGGTACTACCACAAACTCATAGTGACCATATCTCATCCTGAAGGTAGTTTTGTGGATGTATTCACCCTTGATTCAGACTTGATGGTATCCATATCTCAAGTCAATCTTTGAGAAGCTGGAAGCACCTCCCAATTGATCGAACATGTCATCGATCTGGGGTAAGGGGTACTTGTTTTTTATGGTTACTTTATTCAGTTGTCTATAATCTATGCACATTCGGAGGGTACCGTCTTTATTTTTCACAAACAGAACTGGTACTCCCCATGGGGACACGCTGGGTCGGATATAGCCTTTTTCCATCATTTCCTTTAGTTGTATTTTAAGCTCAACTAGCTCAGGTGTGCTCATTTTATAGGGTGTCCTAGACACTAGCACCGCTCCTGGTGCAAGTTCTATAGAGAAGTCAATGTCCCTTCTCGGAGGTAGACCTAGTACCTCTTTCGAAAATACATCTCTATATTCTCTTAGTGTGGGGTGGTCTTCAAGGCTTGGTTTGGCATCTTTAACTAATTCCAACACCTATATCGCATATAGTGGACATCCCTTTCTGCAATACTTTCTCATTTGAAGAGTTGATATTCATCTCACCGAGATAGGTTTTTGGATCCCTTGAAGGGTTATCCTTCTTCCTTCTTCACTTACACATTCTAAGGTTTTATGGTACCAATCCAGTCTGGCTTTATATGTGGCTAGCCAGTCCATACCATCAACGGGTCATACGATCCTAGGGGTAATACGTTAAGGGTTGCTTGGGTGAGAAATTCACCCATAGTGAATTGGCAAGATGGTATGACCTTCGCTACCTTTCTTTTGGTGCCAGTGGATAACTGTACCAACCATGGCTTGGCATGTTTATGTGGCTATAATTTACACTTATCAACAACATTAGGGGCTATATAACTCAAACTTGAACCAGGGTCAATTAGAATAGACACTAGATGGTTGTTGATCATACCTTCCATCTCCACCATTGAAGCTTGGTGGTCATATTGGTTATTATCCAAGGATGCATAAATTTGTGGCACACTCCTGGCCACGTCATTGACGGTGGTAGATTCTTGAATGTTGTAAATTATCTAACTGTTCTGTTGTCAGTGCAGGCAGTCCCTTAGTAGATGTTCTTCTCCACAACCCCAACACTTCAAGGGTTCTTTCTTTGGGTTATCAATCTTTCTTGGGGTAGATCCAAAAGGTTTATTTCCGCTTTGGGAGGGGAAGTTCTGTTGGTGTACACTTCAAGTTGGGAATCTCATCCTTGAGTCCTTTTTATAGTTTTTTAAATCTTGGGGATTTAAACCCCTTTTTCTGGAACCTAAACTATTCTTCTACTTCTATCCTTCACGAGGTTCTGTCTGATGCCCAAGTTGTTCATAAAAATATCTTGCCTTTCAGATAGTATCTTCTAGGGTCTTTGGCTCGTCAAAATCAATCCTGTTCTGATAGTCCTTAGGTAGTCCACTGATGAATTGTTCCACCTTTTCCTTTTCTACTTTTATATAGGGTACGTACCTTAGCAAATCGACGAATTTGCTGACATATTCCTCTATGGTGAGTTTACCTAGCTTGAGTTCATAGAATTCTTTAGTATTTTCATCGAAAGACTTTTCCAACAGATACTTCTTCCTGAATTATTTCTCAAACTGTTCCCAAGATAGGTCTTCTTCGTGAATCCATTTTACATTCTTAAGGTCTTCCCACCAAATGGAAGCCTTCCCATTTAGGTTGAAAGTGGCTACTTGGGCCTTCAAGTTTTCTAAGAAGTCATGGACTCTGAAATACTTCTTTATTCCAAGTAGCCAGGCCTCTACTTCCTCTCCCTTCTTTATTTCACTGTCAAAAGAGGGTGGTTTGGCCTTCTTGAATTCTTTGAGATTATGATTTTTGGAATGATTTTGCTTCTTTCATTTTCTTCAAGAATAAGAACTAGTTTTTCTACTAGAAGATCCCTCTGAGTCTCCAGCTTCCTTTCCAAAGGAACTGTTCGATGCTTGTCCCTTATCTCTGGGGTGGACCTTTCTCGAGGTTATCCTCATAGTGTGGCCACTTAAAAGATCATGTTTCCACATCCCAAGTGGGCTTCAACTTCTCTTTGTCTGTCGTTGGTCCACGTGACTGGTGTCAGGTCCATGCTGCATTTGCCTTTGTATGTCGGATAAACTCTGTAGAAAGACTGCATTAATTTCCATTTTCTTCTCTTGCTCTTTTATCAACCTCTCATTGTCGGCCTTGCAGCTCTGTAGTTGAACCATGAGGCTTCTCACAGTCTTAGCTAGATCTGGAGGGGTCTCTACTGCTCTCCTTTCGTTAGACTCTTCATCTCTATTGTGGGAGCCATCCCCCACTTCGTGGTGTTTCACCATTCTATGTGTCTACAGTTTCCTGCAGCTGATCATCCACTTGCTGTGCAAGAAAAACACTTTTTGTTAGTCAATGTTATATTCATTCACAATCAACACATAATTCATATTTTTCAAAAGCATACACACAATAGAAATTTTCATTCTTAACTTCAACTTTGATAAATGGGGCTAGGGTAGAGGGTTACTCCTTTTAAGAGTAATTCAAATGGAGTCTCTGCGCAACCCGTTCATGAGCCCAAGTAGGCCAAGTGTTGTAACCATGCTCTGATACCAATTTGTCACACACCCACTACGACAACTAAGATTTTTTTTTTTTTTTTGTCTTTTCTTCAAGGGACAAAATCCCCAAATTTCTATGGGGCCTAGCGCAAACCATCCCTTCCCTCATCCTCCTCCACATGATCATTGGCTATGACCACAGGCCTTACCAAAAAGGCACTTCCGTCTTTCGCGATTCAGTAAATTGCAATGCAAGCATTCCCCTATTTTCTATCTTTCGAAATGCTGAAACCTAAAAGGGTTTAACAGATCCTTTAGCTCCTCCCTTGGGTCGCTTTTCATACGACTGGTCCTATGACCTAGTGCTATTCCTCTAAATGCTTTCAGAGTTTCAGGATTCGGGGAATGATGATGCAAGCGTTCCTCCTTTCCCCTTTGAATCCCTGGGATTCAAAAGCCTGATATCATCTGGATCTACGGTCTAGATCGTCGACTTGATCAACGACCCGGATTAAATCCAAACATTTTACCTTTCAAGATTTTGGCGGGGTCTTCACTCCTATTTCCCCGATCTCTAGAACCCCGATGGCTTTATATATTTTCCACGTGTCCCTACAAATGGATGGTCCAGAATCTTTCAGGACTCCTCCTTCCTACCACAAGACCCTCTCTGGTGACCTAGGGCTCATCCACAGAGCGTGTCGAGGTTTTGCGTACTGGGATTTTGTGACTTGGGAAAATGAGGGGTCTTGCCCTTGGGTTTCTCGGATGCCGAAACGACGAAGCCCATTCACGCTAAACCGATTCGAGGTTTCACATACCAGGATTTCACAACTAGCGAAGACAAGAGGTCTTTCCCTTTGGTTTCCCAGGGGACGAAATGCCAAAACCCATTCATGCTAAACCGATTCTGGGTTTCGCATACCAGGATTTCGCGACTAGCGAAGATGGGAGGTCTTGTGCTTGGGTTTCCCAGGCACCAAAACACCGAAACCCATTCACGCTAAATCAATTTGGGGTTTCTCATACTCGGATTTTGTGACTGAAGAAGATGAGAGGTCTTTCCCTTGGGTTTCCTGGGTGTCGAAATGTCGAAACCTGAGAGAACTACTCCATATTGTACAAGGTTTTCCGACTCTGATCACATGATCCTTCAAAGGGTTCTTGGGTAATCATCCCTAGGCTTGGTGACCTAACTGAAGAGCATTCCTAATTCGTCGAGCTATGAACTCTGTGACGGGGGTAAAGTAAACTCGTGGGTTTACTATAACGATAGTCTTTTCAAGTAACTCACTCCGTCTTTGAAATGCGAGGAAACTTCTTGGGAGGAGGTGCCTTCGGGAAATCAAACCAGGACATAGTGTGAGTCAAGTAGATGGAACAAATATCGAGGGAATGGACTCATATTCTGAACTTATTCATTCTATACATAAACCAATTATGGTTGTGTAAGTATAAGCATGCATCCATTATTTTTGATCAAAACACAAGGCAAACACTTCTATACAAAAACCATTTATGAGTGTATAGACGTGAGCATGCATCCAGGATATTCAATTCAAGATAAAAGATATAAAGACTTATCAAAAACACCAAGTGTGACGCGACTGCTGAGAGGGGTTCTCATTTCCACCTAACCATAGGCTCAGTGACTCCAAATGGATATACCACTAGCCACCCCCAAGCTAGACCATGATACTTGAGATTCAGTCTTCTACTTCCAGCTCAACGGAAGTCAAGGAAGAAGGTTACTCTTCTCCTCCTCTGTCTAGAACTCCCTGTATTTCTCGAGTTTCTCCTAGTTCTCTTCCACAATCCCTTTCACGTGTGTTCTCTTCTCCCCTCACCACACTTCCTCTCTTGCATTTTCCCTTCAAGACTGTGTGTGGTGCAAATTTTCCCGTTCGTGGTCAGATCTGGGAGTTTTTACGGATGGACGGTTCACCCCCATCCCCTCATTAACTCTTGAGGAGCCTCCCCACCTACCAATCTGATGCGAAATCCATTCCAAGGTCAGAGAGTTTCTTTGGTCTTTGAGAAAATAAAAACCAGTATGGTTTTGTCTCGGTGGAAGTTAATGCAACCATTCTAGGTCCCTTCCACCACCTCTCATTAGCCATTGTGGTCCCTTTTAGCACCTACCCCTCCCAACAGTCATGTAACAAATAATCATACCATAATTTATATTCATCGACCTTTTATACAAAGGTCCGTCAAATCAAACATTCACATCTTTTGAGTTTTCTATAGTTCTTGGCCAATATAGTTATTTTTTTATAGACTGGGGGAAACAGGGTGTTACATCTTCCTTACAAATCGTACAAGGGAACTTGGGATTACATTCTATTTGTCTAGGTTTCTCAACTGAATCAATTCCCCCAATGTGACTTGTAGTAGTTGGTGAGTTGCCTATCATGACTTGCAATTGTCGATGGGTTTCCCCCATCACGACTTGCAATAGTCTGTGGGTTTCCCCCATCATGACTTGCAGTGGTTAAGTGCTGATATTCAACCCCCAAGCTCTTCCCTTATTGATTGAAAAACTCATTGTTTCTCTTTTATGATCTTTCCATTGGTGGAGGATTCAAGTGGTAGAGGCCTAGATGGAAGGAACTTAGTTTCTCGGTTCTGAACCATGCTGACATGGAAGTATGTAACATTTTCACTTATGTTGATCATATATTAATAGAAATACTCTTTTCCTATTTAATTGATACCTTGCAAATATTTGAATTATTATTCCATGCATGTATTTTTCATGTTTATTAATGTATTATGCTATTAAATGTGCCAACATCATTTATTATGACCATATGCTTTCTTTGCTTGGTTGTTGAGGACTAGTTGCAGGTATATTACTTTGGGTCAAGTGATCAATAGTGGAATTCATCGAACTTCTAGACAAGGTAGGATTTTTATCTTGTCTTGCTAGCATATTTATTTATATAGAATACTTGAGAAGAGAGTTGATTTATGCAGTCATTTCCATCTATTGTGGTTTACCCTAGCCATAGAGAGATTTTCCTCATAACAAAATTGGTGACCATACTAGGGATTGGATCTTCTTCTTAGGGTTTGGATTACTTTTTTCTTTAGATTGATATCGTTCTATTGTGTTTCTTTTCGTATCATTGCTTGACAACTTATGTTCACTATGGGTCTAAGTTTTCAACCTTCTCCCTTTCCTGGCCTTGTTTTTGAAACATATATGCACTTTTTGGCTTGACAGTCACCTACATATGTGGATTGTCCCTCTGCAAGCTGAGTACATATTCTTTGCTTTCCTAAACAGTCACATACACCAACTTTCCTTGCTTGTTTTCCAGGTTTGGGGGTTTCTTGGTGGGATTTGATGTTTCTTGAGTCTTCTTGGGTCTCTGTAGTTCCTGTTAAGTGCTTGTGGGATGATAGGAAACCTGTCTTTGGTTGAATTTTTGGGTGGATTATTTCTCATCACCTATTCATTTTGATTGTCCTTGTACATTGGGCTGGGTGTTTTTCTACTTGGTATCCTTCTTGAGTTATCTTTTTTTATACACAGTATAGTTTATATATCAAGTGGCTTATCAGTCCATGCATTTTAATTTTTATTATATTGAAGATACAAAAATATTAGGCATTTTGCACTGCTTGGAATTTTGGTCTTTTGAGTCCTTGTGATTATCTTAGTGTGTGTAATGAAAGATTTCATTTTTACTTCAGAATTGCAAAGTTGAAATTGAAAATTGCATTTGTTTTTATAAGCATATCATTCATTGAAAATTGAAGTTAGGACTTTGCATTATATTCATATTTACTTTTCTTCCAGAGTCATAACATCATGAGTTTCACTACCATAACTTTTGGAGTAACCACAGCCACTAAAATTAACACTGTAATTTAAAATTGATTAGTCATGATTTTATTTTCTAGGGTGCACACACTAGCTTAGGATTTAGTGTCTTGGAATATGATTTTATGAGTAAAGTTATCCAAGGAAATTAAATCAACATATGCGTCTGAAAAAGGGAGTGGAGAAATCCATTGTATAATTGGTAATATCAGGAGGCTCCGCTCACACCGGAGTTAATCATGAGGTCATGCGAAGTTGGTTGAAGGGATTTAATTGGTGGTTCTCAAACCCCTCAAAAGACTCATAATATGGGAGGCACTCCTGCTTTTAACCCCATGTCTAATCCTCTTGCTTCTGGGTGGAACAACCAACCTGACGGACAATATTTTTCTCAAGTTTCGTCCTATACCCCTACCTTCTCAGTGTTGATTTTGACCAATACGTTTGGCATGATGAATCCACCTCCATCCTTCGGATTCACATTCAGAGGTGGTCAAATTCACGCTTTGGTCAACCCCCAACCTAGATCCAATCTAACTGGGGGAAATTTTTCTAACCCCCATCAAAACATTCCTAATGGAATGATGCCCAATCAACCTTTTATGAATCAGCTTGGAGGAGGGCCTTACAATCTTGGATAGGGCCATGGTGATTACCAGAACCTTGGATGGGTTGTAGTTCCTCAAACACAATCTTTCTAGGTAGCTTGGGGCCAGATGTCACAACCCCATCTCCCTTTTATGGCCAGGCTTAATCTGCCAGACTTGTATAAGTTGACGAATGACCCTGTGAGTCATTATCCTACATGGCCCCCTGTCCCCACCAAGCTTCCTTTGGATATTCTGAAATTCAAAGGTAAGAATTGAGAGGATCCTGGTGATCACTTTACTACCATTCACCTATGGTGCTCCTAGAATTCCCTTAATGATGATTTTATTCTGTTAATATTATTTCAACGCACCCAAATTGGGGTCATTGCGAAATGGTATATCGAGCTACCTAGGGGGATTATGTGACCTTTAGTTAGATGTTGTTGGTATTCCTTAACTACTTCCAATTTTTGGCTTGTTACAATGCTAGCCTAGAAATTATGTCGACTTTACGCTAGGACACCGCCACTCATATCTCAGATCATATCCAGGAGTGGCATAGATGAAAGAGGTTGATTAATACCTCCATAACCCAACCTTTATTTTATATTGGTTCCTGACGTCTTTGAACCCTCCTATCTCAAAGGATGTTGCTACATCTGGGGTTACCACTGAGGGGAAGAAGCTATCTTTAAATCCAAATAGTTAGATCTGATATATGCTTAGTCTGGGATGTTATACCACATTCTTCTAGACACATCACGGTCAACTTATGACCCTAGAAAAAATCTTGGACCTCATGCCGATGGAATTGTAGGATCCGCCAATTTTAAATCCACAGACTCAGTTACAAGCCATTTGAAAGAGTTGTCTCTAAACCAATCTATGAGAGGGAAAGCTTTGTATGTGTCTTCCAATCCCACTTAGTCATCGGATGTACATTCCATGCAATTTTTAGTCAACCTAAATGGTAACCAACAACCATGAGGGAATAAAAAGAAAGGACGTAATAATCGTAAGGCTGGGAAAAATAATTATAAACCCAAGGAAAATTGTAATAATGAGAAGACGAATAATAATGCTGGAGAGGGAAAATGAGAAAGACATAAGGTGAAGTTTACCTGTAAGATTTGTACAGATGATTACCTTACCCATTTATGCCCCAAACTTGCCGAAGCTACAAGGATCTTATCTCTACCGCCTGTTGTGCTGACGTATCCGTTTCCACATAACCAACACATGGCCTCGACCTCCTCGAATGCCAGAAATGCGGCTGGTGGGAGTCAAAACCCGCCATTCCAGGACGACGACTATTTATGTATCAATATGGTTGATGCGAAATTTAATGTAGCCACTCGATCTCGAGATTATAGCTCTTCATAGGCTATGCCTGGTATAGAATCTCCTCCTCCTCCTCCAAAGATGAATTTACAGATTGAAAAACTAGAGGCACCGCCTCATATTCCGAAAGGATTACTCAAGTGCTCTACCAACAATCTAAATGCTAGAGCCTCCTAGAACTACTCTATTACTAAGAACCTGGGTCAAACCCCTTGTGCATTGTTGGATTTGGAGGTACTCTAGACGTGTCCTTCACAGAGGAATTCCTTACTATTTGTGTTAGGATCTCTAGAACCCAGTGGCTCAAAAGTTATCAAGTTTGACATCACAAATGTGAAGCCTCATTTGCCTTACCATGTGGCATTCCAAATCCACGTGGAGTACTCAAAGTATACCATCAAATGTGTGGTTGTTGATGAAGGGGAAGTTACATGTTTGATGTATTTGATCTATTGGAAATCTTTCGGTTCTTTGACTCTTTCTAAATCATCAAACATGTTGACGGCTTTTGACGATCATTCTTTCTACCCTCACGGTATTATTCTTGCCTTTACAATCCATTTAGGTGGGAAGACGATAGAGGTGGAGTTCGAGGTAGTTGATGCACCTCTTGATTATAACTTCTTACTAGGATGAAATTGGGCCTATTATATGGTCACCATCATATCGTCCGTCTTCCGTACTCTTTGTTTTCCTCATGAAGGGAAGACCATGATGATCGACTAGTTATCCTTTGCGTACTCTAGTCCCAATGTATCTGTCAGATCGTCAATTCCTGTTATCGAAAATTATCATCCAACAACTGAGAATGTCAGTTTTAGAATGTATTCTTTCCTTATGGGTACTTTTGAATCCACGACACCGATTCACCACGTTTACATCATGTACAGTAGGCCCGTTTCGACAGGGAGGTCCATTCCTTTCTGCACTTCCTATTTTAGTGATCCATGGACCCTACCTTCCCCGAATTCGTCTTGTGAAGGTCAATCCCATGTTGGAATGGCCATGCCACTATTGACAATGAATATTGTGTATCAATCTATTCTTGACTCTTCCGTCGATCCCGATCCTATTACCTCACCGACAGATGAGGAGGATCTCATTCTTAGGCCCGTGTAGGCCATTTCACTATCTTGTTCACATGAATGCCTTGATGGGACTTTGCCTTTGGATGAAGCTATCATCGAATCCATGAATGGTTCTGACAAACCTTGGGATGATATGCATCACCGCTCTTATTTTCTCCCAGAGCTTGGAAGGATCGAAGAAGATGACTTTTGATCTACTTTGACTGAGATAGTTGGTCACACTCTAGTTCCACTTGATAAGCATGAAATTTATGCCAAAGGAAATATGGAGAGTATTTCTCCTACCATCACGATCAATATCTCTCGTACCGCTGGAAATATTGAAAATGTACATATCGGTGCAGATTGTTCGCCATAAGAAATTATGATCTACACCGAACTCTTAAAGGAATTCTGAGATGTATTTTCTTGGTCATATGAAGAGATTCCAGGAATCGACCCTCGAATTGTCTAGCATGAGATTAGAACTTATCTGGATACTAAACCTGTTCGACAATGTCTTAGAGCTGTCAATCCTCGAAAATCCCCTGCTATTAAGGTAGAGGTGGAGAAGCTACTTAATGTTGGATTCATATACCGAGTTCCCTTGAATGAATGGGTATCCAATCCTGTTCCTGTGAATAAAAAGAAAGGAACTATCCACATATGCATGGAATTTCATGACCCGAACAAGGCCTTCCCTAAAGGAAACTTCCCGACACCTTTCATCGATCAGATTCTCAACGAGTGTGCGGGAAGCGAAGTATTTTATTTTATGAATGTATTTTCAGGGTATAACCAAATTCAAATTAAACTTGAGGATCAACACAAGACGACATTTATTTGTACTTGGGGTGCTTTCACGTACCAAAAAATTCATTTCGTCATTAAAAACATCGGAGCAACCTTCCAACATTCGATGACCTTTGATTTTCATGATTTTAATCATATAGTGAAATCTTACCTTGATGATCTTTCTGCTCACTCTCGAAAGAGAGTGGATCTCTCTACACACCTTTGGCATGTTTTTGAAAGATGTCATTACTATAAAATCTGGTTGAACCCTCATAAGTGCAGTTAAAGGTTGTGGCAATACTTTGATTGCCTCCCCTGCACACTATTAGACAACTTCATGATTTATAGGGGAAAGATAAATTTCTACATCAGTTTATAGTAAATTATGCCAATATCACTAAGGGTTTCATGCATTTTTTGAAGAAGGACACCCCTTTTATCTGGGACGAGTGAGCCCAGTAGTCCTTCGATGCTTTGAAGAAAGCCTTGGTATCAACACCTCTATAGAAGTCTCCTGACTACAATAGGTATTACTTGATTTATATCGCCACGTATAAGGAGATGATTGGTATGGTTTTGGTTTAGGAGGATGATGAGCTCTGCGAGCACGTCATCTACTATCTTAGTCGAAACTTGGTCGGTCCTGAGCATAATTATTCTCATGTTGAAAAGCTAGCTTTGGCTGCCATTCACGCAGTCCAATGTTTACATCATTATATATTACTTTGCAAGAATACTGTGGCTGTCGATGTCAATACATTTCAATACATCCTTACCAGACGTATCATAGGGGGAACATATAATAAACATATTGTCATTTTACATGAGTTTGATCTCGATTTCATTTCTGTGAAATCCAAGAAATTGCTACTCTTCGCGGAGTTAATATCTGACTTTCCACGATTAGATGAGGAGGTTATCCATGTTGATTTGTTTGCGAATGAACACATTTTTCTTGTCTCATCGTTTGACCCCTGGTACAGAGACATTGTTCTCTATCTTCAAGCCTTGAATTTTCCGCAGCATCTATCAAGAGATGACCGAAGACATATACGGTACCAAGCAAATAATTATACTATCATCGATGATACAAAGTATCGTTGAGGAATAAACAATATCTTGCATCATTTTTTAACTCATGAAGAATCCGATTTAGTCTTGAACGATTGCCACAATGGGGCTTGTGGTGGTCACCTATCCAGGCTTGTAACAACCCCAAAAAATTTGTGAGCCAGTTATTTCTGGCCCACCATCTTTAAAGATTGTATTGAAGTTGTTAAGAAGTGTCACCTCTATCATTCACTCAAAAAATGTGCTCACATCCAACCCCTCTACACCCAGTCATTACCGTCGGTCCCTTCACCAAGTGGGGGGTGGACTTTGTAGATTGCAACCCAAATTTGGCTGGGGGGAATCAACACATTATTGTGGCCATCGAATACTTTACTAAGTGGACCGAGGCCATGCCTACAGTTAAATCCGACAAGAATATTGCCTCCTTCTTTGTATTCAATCAAATCATCGCCCGGTTTGGTATCCCGATTGAGATTGTCACTGATCATGGTAGTCACTTTTAGAATTAAATGATGGAAGAGATATCATATAAGATAGGGTTTATACATGGTCATTATTCTCCTTATTACCCCCAGGAAAATGGACAATTAGAGGCTGTCAACAAGTCTCTTAATACCATTTTGCAAAAAAATTGTCAGCCAGAGTAAGTCCGACTGGCACATTATGCTATATCCCGCACTCTGGGCATACCGAACCTTGGTCAAGAATGCCATTGGATTTTCCCCTTTCTAGTTAGTGCATGGTGTGGATTCGATATTACGTATTGAATGCAAAATACCTTCTCTTAATTTGGCAATTGTACTCCTACCTAAAACTTTTGATCTCGAGCGACGCCTTGTACACCTAGAGAGTCATGATGATCAGTGTCGAGATGCCTCCACGACTATCAAGATGAACAAAAGATGTGTCAAGGTCCAGTATGATAAGTCTGTCTGTCCTCGATTATATGCTGAGGGTGATTTGGTCCTCTTGTATGATCAAGCAAAAGAACCACTAGGGGCAGGAAAGTTTAAACCCATGTGGCACGGTCCTTATATTGTGCGACGTGTCTTAGAAAAAGGAGGCTATGAGCTAGAAGATTATGAAGGGAATATGTTGGCTGAGTCTAGAAATTGGATCTACTTGAAAATATATTACGCATGATCCCCAAGCTTCGACGAAACTCTTTGTATACTAATCTAATTTAGTGTATATATATTTTCCCTTTCTTTTCGTCTTCAACTTTCTTATCGATTTTTCCCTTGGTTGGAAGATGTCAACAGAGTCTTCAGTATACCTAGGATTCACAGATGAAGCCAATCATTATACACAGAACTTGGCTTCTGCCGCTTGGGTTGTTTACTCAGCCGAGGGTCTACTGGTGTCTTCATGTGGTGTATGCCTAGGGCCATCCACAAATAATGTGGCTGAATATAGAGTCGTTATAGAAATTTTGTGTGACGCTATATGGTATTCGATATTTAGAAGTTTGCTTGGATTCCCACTTAGTAGTTTGTCAGTTGAATGTTAGTTATCGTGTACGTGATCCTACTTTACTCCGACGATTCCTGCGGGTACATCTTTTAAAACGATATTTTGATTTTATTACTTATTATCACATTCCTATGAGTACTAATCATGTATCCGATGCTTATGATAATTTCATTTTAGATTGGCATTTGTAACATAAATAAAGAAAATAAAACCATCTCATCAATGTACACATTGTAAAATATAAGTAAAGTCGAAGATCCTTGTTTTATATATATTTCAGAAAAAATATGGCGTTTATAGTACAAAATTGGGGCTAATACCCTCAATACACATATACAGCTGATACTACAATATCCACAACATTTATGCCTATGGCGATGGATGTGTGTCATGGTAAAAAACTATGATGTTTGCGAGATTCCCAAAGAGTTGTACCTAAGATCTGGGCACACTAACCACTTTCCGCTGCATGGCTTCCGACAGATCCTCTACCTGAACCATGGGAATCCTATGAGACAAATGAGACAGGTTTCCCTGCACATTTTGTAGGACTCTCTCAGCTTCTCCTCCTGCTGTCTCATCTCCCCAGTTCTTCCATCGATGTCGAGGAAGACCTTCCGACCATCGTGGACCCAAGTCTGTGTTACACAAGTGTCTAGTTAGTACTTAAGCATCATCCAAAAATATTTTTGTTCTACTATACAAAAATACAAAAAAATGAAATATTTAAA
>JZKD02S0951904.1:0-13767 GCA_000966675.3 Picea glauca
TGAGGCCAGTATTGCATAGTCACAACTTTATTTGGATCTACTCTCACCCCACCTTGATAGAAAATGTGACCCAAATAATCAACCTATGAATACCCAAAAGCACATTTGGAATTTTTAAGGAATGGATAGTGGTCTCATAGAAGTTGCAAAGATCTATCAAAATTATCTATATGGGATTCCCAAGTTTTATTGTAGATCAAAATACCATCAAACAATACTATCATATGATTGCATATGAATGGTCAATTGTTTTTGTTCATGAGGCTCTAAAAAGTGTATGGATATTTGTAAATTCCAAAGGGAATCACTAAGAACTCATAATGAACTTCATGTGTGCAAAACATTTCCTTAGGGATGTTCTACTCCTTCATCCATATTTAGTGATAGTCTAGACAAAGGTTCAGTTTAGTGAAAAAATTTGCTCCATGAAGTTCATCCAAGAGATCATAAATAAATGGAATGGGAAATTCGTCCTTAACGCTCAACTTATTGAAATCCTTGAAATTAGGGAATATGTTCCAATTTCCTTCTTGTTTTAAAACCATGACCATAGGTGATGAATAAGGGTTGGTACTAGAACATTTGACCCCCGCCTTTAATAATTCCTAAATGATATTTTATATTTTATTATTCTATGCAAACGGGTGCCTACAATGATGCATAGTAGGTGGTTTACTACCTGGAACCAAAGGGATATCATGCTCATGATCACCATTTGAAGAAAGTAATCCATGAGGTGTGTTCAATCAACAAGGACAAATTGGATTAAATAATTCATGTAATTTTATTGGTTTATAGAACTACATGAAAAACCTTGACTAAGCACACACCATTAAACTTGGTGTATGGCATGGTAGTGGTGATGCCACTAGAATATTTGATACCAAACCTATGCATATACATAGTGATATAGATGTTAGAAACGTGGTAGTTAAGGATCAATAAGAATATTATCATAATATAGATCCATTTGGATATTAACTTTACCACCCACCATCTAGAAAATAACATTCCCAAAGACTTGAGAACATTGGCAACCGCGGATTTCCCTTTTCGAGTAGGCCTCTAACCTCACATTAAAATCCTTTTATCAGACATCAAACCTACACTTTCCTATTATCTGTGAGGTTGGAATCCTACTTATAAAGGGAAATATAACCTCCATTTTCCTATTATCCATTGCATAAACATATTGATATGGCCTAGTCACACAAAACCCAATTATTCCATTATTCTGAAAGGCATAATATTGTTAGTAGCTTTGGATTCTAGCATGCAACTATGTAACACCAAATCCTTAATAAAAAAATAAATGTAGAAATATTGATCATTATAATTGTATTCGAAAGAAATGCAAGCCAATCATTTGTTACGTCAATAGTATCATTAACATTAGACTCGTTATGTGATTTTGAATCACTAGGAAAATCACAAAACTACATAAAATCCTTCTTTTGGTTTGGTACCTTTAGTAACTCATTAAGGGGAATAATAATATTTTCCTTTTCTAATTCATCAACCAAGTCAAAGGCTATTGTCAATCCACTGGAAGGACATTGATGAATAAAATCAACTTACTTCTTCCCCTTTACATGATCACTAAAATTATCAATTTCCTGATCTATCACCTCTTAATTTCTATGGAATTTAGAATCATTTGGAAATGGTCCAACTAGATCGTTAAGAGGAAAAGTAGCATGCTCAGTAAAAGGTAAATTA
This sequence comes from Picea glauca, assembly GCA_000966675.3. Taxonomy (NCBI): domain Eukaryota; kingdom Viridiplantae; phylum Streptophyta; class Pinopsida; order Pinales; family Pinaceae; genus Picea; species Picea glauca. The sequence continues at coordinate 1,720 of JZKD02S0951904.1, forward strand.
TTCACAAATTCAGTCTTGATCATACCTCTTTTTTATTCTTCCATCTATTGATTAGAAATGGGAAAAGTGAGCATTTGTTCCTCTAATTCTATCAAATTCTATGTGTGATTATCAGAAAAATTGGAACTCTCATCATATTCTTCTCTTATCCAAAATGCATTCTCACTATCTAGTGGATGAGGTGCAGAATTATCATCAATACACTTCACCTAATCCTTAAATATTTTAGAAGTAAATTCAACAAGCAAGAGCTTGTAAGGTCTTCATCAATACTTAGAAGATGCTCAAAAACATTATTATTTGAGGCAACTTATTGAGTTGGATTCTCCACCCTTATAATAATCATTTTCACTACTAAAATGGTTAGTTAGCACATATGGATATTGACAATTCCTCTAAGACTTGATAACATGATTACTAAGTTTCTAAAAAGTGGTATTAGTCATGATTTTTTCCAAAATATTTGAAAACATGTCATAAAAAGTTCTAGTTAATGACTTGATTGAAAATGTTCCCTTCTTTCAAACCATGAATCTTGAATCTATCACTTGCTAAATCAAAAGAAAGGGGCTTACCTTCTGCTAGGAATTTTTCTTCCAAATCTAAACATGCCCTAAAATCTAGTTCCAAACCATTCTGGTTTCCTCCCTTAACATAAAATTGAAATCAACAACGAAATCCCCTAAGTAGATAACAATAACAATTTTGTCCATAGAATTTGCATTAATAGGGATTTGTCTTGTAATTCCTCATTTGGATTACTTGATTACACCTCAGTATTTTCTTGAGATGCACTTTGATATTGTAAATGGTTTTATCAAATGTGTTACATTTGGTAATAATAATTGAGATATCAAGAATATTTGATAAACTGTGATTAGCCTTTGCTTGAGAACTACACTAACTATGTCAAATGATGGGAACAACTCGATTGATGTTATTGGGTGTTGTTATTTATGAGTTTCAAATATATTGAGCTATTTTAAGTTGACTATTCTAAGACCTGCAGTGATATTAGAAATATGTAAGAGTAAACCCGAATGGTTTTTATTTCATTGTTATGGAGTACAAACTTAAGAATAAGGGAACTCATGCTAAAACCTAGTCATCCTTACCATTTGTGAGCCTAGATATTTTATGGGTTTAACAATGGGGAAAGTTCTTATTCTGATGTAAATTCCCTTTGATGTATTTTATCTCTAAGGACTAGTGATGTGACCAAGAGGAGGGATTACGATAGAAAGAATCCCTAGGTACCTAATCCTAACTACCTAAGACATTATTTAAAGAAAAAACATTTTTGGGAGGTGGGGGTTTGGATTTTGACCTTTTGATGGGAGTATTGTATTTTTGTTATTTTTAATTTGTGCATTTTTTTTAGAACTCTTTTTCTTTGAGTTTGTAGTTTGAGTTTAGAACCCTAGATTTACCTTATGTGAGTTATGAGAAAAGGGTTTGATATTATTATTATTATTTGGACAAGTTGTATGTCACCCATTACTTCACTTGATACTTATTTAGTGTAGGTGGTATATTTAGATCATGTGGATGAAGCAAGTCCTATTGGTGAATCACAAGAGTTGACATTGTAACCAATTAGTGTATTAATGTCATTCTAAACAAATGCAGTGTTTGAGATATATTCCAAAAAATATCAATTTCAATGAAATTTGGTTTCAAAATAACAATCATTCTTGGAATCATAATACAAAAAGTTATATCCAAGAACCTTATAAACACATAGTTCTAGATAATATTGAACTAGGGTGAATCAACTCTTATATTGTATCACCTTGTTTCTCCAACTATGACAACATCAAAAACAAAGTGTCATGTGAAAGGTGAATTACAAGGAAGAATGAAGACTTAACCATTTATGCTTTGGGAACAAAGAACCTTTGAAGGGGGAGGCAGTTAATGAATATAAAATACATAAATAAACATTAATAATAATAAATTAATAAACCAAGGGACACAACCCTTCACCTTTGTGACCAATCCATGCATATAAGTATACCATCACAAGTTTCATTATATCAACTCATTCATTCATTTATAAATTATACCTATTATTTTTCCTATATGGATTTCAACTCTTTGTTATTCTTATGTTGGATGTTTTCCTATATATGAACTATTCTTCATTATGGTCCTATCCAATGGGGGCACTAAGCTATATGAATTGAAAGAGTAAAAACTACACTTGAGTGTGAAGGTGATGAAGAATTTGAAATAAAAAATCCAAGTTTTGAAGGTAATAGATAAATTGCACTCTTACCAACTGTGGAAATCTTTGTTTTAGATGTGATTCATAAGTATTAGAACACATGATCAAGATTGTCAATAAATGGTTAAAGTGATTGAATAGCATCAAACTATGAGGATCCCTTGGGAGACTTCAATGGAGTTTCAATATGAACAACTTGCAATAATAATAATAATAATCCACCAATTGTCATTATCCTCTAGATATAGATCTCAGAGAATCAAAGTTCCTCCCCAACATTGACACCAAAACTATTAGAAGGATCATATCTATGATGATCAATTGTAGATCTAAATTGATTAGACTTAGAAAATAAAAAGTAAAAGGTATGGGAAAGTAGTTAATCACTCTCATATCACGTAAGTGGATTATTAGTGCCTGGATGGATTGGGATAATGGAGAAAAAAAGAGAAAAAACATGCAACAAAAACTCAATAAATTTTACTCCTACAAATGAATGATCACAATGATAACATCATCGTATGGCACATACTCCACATAAAATAGTGAATATATATATATATATATATATATATATATATATATATATATATATATATATATATATATATATATATATATATATCATTACCAATATTAATAGTATATGAAAAACTAATCAATCTATAATATCAACTCTCCAAATACCAACAAAACCATTGATTTATGTTGTTACCAACCTCTCAAAATGACATGGAAGAAAGAATGGAAAAAAAAAAAGTGACGTGAAAAATGATGCAACAACCCAAAACTAATCCCTCTTTCACCCATGTCTCTTCCTCTTGCATGATGAGCATGTGAGTTTTACACTAAATGTGTCACATGAATGAATCTAGTGGAATGAAAATAGCATAGAAAAATTCAATGTTGTGTGCTACCCATAGGAATGTATGATCCATGTGGATATCGGAGGCCACCCACCTATTCCAACTGGCTCACATGCAATTTTCATTTTGGAAGTTATTTTCCTATCTTTTCGGGTCTTGAACTTTCGGGGCCATTTTGAGGTCCTAAACAACATTTTTTGGGCTTGCTATAGACACACTATTTATAGAGTTAGAGTGTGATAGAGTAATGTGTACTCCTCTTACAGACCTTTCCAACGAGCTATCGTGCACTGAAAACAGAGAGCGTATGCAAAAGTTACGACCCCGGGAAGTTGATGTACCAACTTACCCCAATGGGGCACACATGACTTTTAGCGCTTCATCTCCTAGGGTTAGGTTTTTGGATTACTAGGGTTTTGGAATTCATGTTTGATGTAAAAATTCCTTTGGAGCCTCATTGTATTCATATTATTGCGAATGAGCGCAGTTGTCACATCTCTTCTCAAATATAAGCCACCACCATTCTAGCAAGCTTATTTCAGTCGGCATTTTATAGTTTCAACATATTTCTTTATTGAATAGAAGCCAAGTTTTATTGTATCTTTGTTATTGTTAATTGTATCTCTGTGCTAATAATCTATATTTGTATTCATTTTGTTATGCTCAAAAACTTTGGATCAATGTAACTCCTAAAATTAATGATGCTTTGAATGGAACATGCTCTCCTAAGGAAGTGTCCCCTCCTTGAGATGTGTAAACCCCCACATAAATGAATGTAGAGTTTAATTTAGGAGTATAATGAAAAAACATATTTCTTTGTTATCAAATTTATTAATACGTATATCTTCTAAATAGTTATATTTAGTATCAATAAGTTCTATTTTAGTTTGAGGTTCAATTAGGTTTTGTAGACATGATTGAGGTGGCTAGGAGGACTATGCCCTAGGTGAGGTGTCTACATGAACCCTTTTACCATGCATGCTACCTTTTACCATGCATGCAAGTTATTATTTCTAGGATAAGGATGCATTTATTATACATAGAGGATTATTTAATCATGCTTCAAAGGTTGAATATCTGTTTGATGATTTTTTGAGTTTTGGGTGTATTCATCGTTTGGTTTTCTTTATCACCCTTCATTCCTCTTTCTTGAATCAATATCTTAGTTGGGTGGAAAATTCACCTATTCAATTTTATATAGATATCATCATTGGTCTGAGATTACTCTATTTTTCTAATAAAATATGGTATTTGAGGTTATGTTTGTAATTCATCTGAGTTTTCTAGAATTATTTTCAAACTTATAGCATGGTTGAGACATTCTTACCGCATATTTTTCCCTTAGTAGAAGAATCTTAAGCGATGTACTCATATGTGTTTGTGTGTGTGTGTGTGTGTGTGTGTGTGTGTGTGTGTGTTATGAAAATTTAGTTTCTAAACACTACCTTCATTATTTTCTAATTAGGAATTGGATTTATTTTGAGCCAATGAGATTTGTGTGAAATGACTCATTGGTTTAACCTCTTATTGACTCCATTTCACCCAATAAGGCACTAGATTTGATAAGGATGAATTCTTGTTGAATATATATCATGTTTGATTAATATTAACATTGAAATATACCATTTACAAGGCATACAACCTTACTAGTCTACATGATTTTATTACTAAAATAGAAGGACAAATCTGAATTCATCCAGTTATGATCGAGAATGATCATTATCATTGATTTTTGTGTTATAATATCACTATCCATGAGGAATTAGTTGTTGTTTTGATTGCGATAACAAAGTATTTACATATTTTAAATCATGTTTATAGAATATTTGAAGTGTGGGTTGCAATATTTGTAAGGAGATTATCCTTGGGTTGACAAGTATCAATGTAAAAGTGAGGGGAAAATGAACAAGTTGACAATGCACATCCCATGATGTTATCCAAATGCTTTGGCTAGCTATATTTTTAAAGTTTTTCTCAGGGTTGACAAGTCATCTCTAAAAATATGCCAAATCTTTGATTTTTCTAATTCACTTTCCTTTGCTTTAGGGTCCTCTAGTATATGCACTAGTTTACTTTCTACTATTTGTGTAGATTCGTTACAGATTATACTGCCTAATTGTGATAATCATATTACACATTTTATTGCCTAAATGTGATAATCATGTCAACTAACTTATATAGTTAGTTTTTCAAATATTATACTTACTTTACTATAGTTTTTTGTGGTGAATTACCCCTACAAACAGGTGAAACCCCCCTTGGATCAATACCCCTTCTTTGATCCAAGACAGAAGGAAAAAATGGTAACTACTTTCTCTTTAGAACTATTTCAACAATTAGAGTAAGAGGAAAGAGATGGACGACAAACCATTTTACGGTGGTTGTGCTTGTTGCTCCATCCTTTTGACCTCGATATCCAAGCTCTTAGGCACAAGAAAAGACCTGCAAAAGAATAAGAAGAGATCCATTTCTTCCACACTATAATGTTAAGTAAAAATAGATCTAAATACGATTATTTTCACAACAATAGAAATGTAAACACTTAAATGCATAAACATGAAAGGAATAGGCCAGACTATTTATTAATGGAAAGAAATAATGAAGCACTTACAATATTTACCTTGATGTTGCATCAACCTCCTCCAAGCTCTCTATTCCAGCCCCTTGTATCTCAGACAATCATAAGTATGATGTTATTCAATTATCTTCCCTTTTCACTCAATCACAACCCTCATTATATAGTGGTTTGAGGCATAACAACTTTGAGATATCTTAGGAAAATGGTTGAGGAATTATCTCATGAGGTTGAAATTTGGTGCCTAGGATGGAGCAAAGAGATATGGCTCAAATCCTTGACCCAAACAAACTCAGATCTCCCCAAAAATTTCCCTTAAAAAAAGGTGGAAAGGTTGCAACCTACTAATCTCTCCCTTAACACTAAGTACAGGGTGATTATCACTCCCTAAGACACTCTACTAGTGCAATAGTCAAGATTTCATTACTCCTTGTATATGGGAAAGGAGGCGATGATCCTCAAATAGGGCTAAAACCGTAAGGAAAAAGATGGTATTTCGATCTTCAAATGATATATTTCTCTTCCAACTCGTCTAGGGAGCATGACAAGTAATCCCACGTGGTCATGAATTTGTGACACTTAATAAAGTGCATGTGACACTTAGTAAGGTGCACAGGACAATTGATAGAGTGCATTCAACACTTAGGAAGGTGCACAAGACACTTGATAAGGTGCATATGAAACTTACAACACTTAGTAGAATGTGATACATAAGTGTGACACTTAGTAGAATGTGATACATAAGTATGACACTTAGTAGTGTGGGAATTTTGTGTGTAACATATGCCTCCTAAAGTGTGAGGTCCAAAGAAAATATGATGACCTAAACACTTAACAAATATGTGTGCAAAGGGCACTGGAATAGGAGAGTTGGATGGAAGCTACAAACAAACATCAAATAGTATATATGTATCATCCCCGAGGTAGGCATACCCATGCTCAGAATACAAACCGAATCAATGCATGGCCACTAACCAATACACTTTGAATCCATGAAAGCATTGACTAAGGATATTTCCACCAAAGATACAATGTGGATCCTTATCTCCATGACTCAATCAAGTCATAGCCACGAAAGAATACACAGTGGAGCTATGATGTGAAAAAACATAGCCACATACCAATACAAAGTGGATCTATGTGACAACATATATATCAGTGATATCGTTGGCATGATAATCATAATGGAATATTCCAAGAACTCATACAATATCCATCACAACCTAGGTAAGGAATGTAACAAAGGTGCATTCCTGGGGTCTTCGTCCCAATCTTGAAATAGTACAAATGTAGCCATGTGAATAGATGTGTTGATGTCAAACATGGTAGAAACCACTTGATTATTGGTCATTGATGTATACCATTAACAAGTGTGAGGGAAATCACCAATGATGATAATGAATCCCAAGGTACCCTAGTACATTCCATGGAATGTGAAAAAATGAGTTGAAGTCGAACATTCATGGAATAATTCAATTAGAGATCAATGATGTAAACCTATTGTTGAAAGATAGGAGGCATGTAGGTCCCAAGTTACTAACTAGTTTCTAAATTTAATTTCTGGATAATGTGTTGAAGTCAATAGGAAAATACTTGTCGAAGGAGGACCATGATATTTCCCCATCATCGACAAAAAACAAACAAAGGAAAGTGATGTAGGATGATACATTAAATGAGTATGGACTGACATGAGGATGAAGGTTGGTAATACTGTAGAGTGGTTGGTTTGAAGTGAAACTTCCCTTAAGCATTGTGAGGCATGACAAATGACTTGGCAACATTGACTCAACTGAGAGATAGACCAAAACATAGTGCGACGATCACTAGGGCACTCTTCAAGTGAGCCAAAAGAGTATGAAGGCTCATAGGATTGGTATGACTTAGAGATAATCAGATTACCCAACTGTAAGATGAGACACAAATAGGTGCATATTCAAGGGTGACAACAAACAACTACCATAATGCTTTCAAAAACTTGACCCATGTCTTTCAAAAAAATTCCCCACCATGAATGGCGAGTACCTCTTTTTTTTAAACGATATTGAGGAGGATAACATATGATCGATATATCTCATCTTTGATGAGTCGCTCGTCACATGTTTAACAAACTTGAGGAAGGAGGGGTTAAATCCCATATATCCATATGGGTCCTTCAATGTGTAATTTTACGATCCCAAAGAAGGTAAACTCGATGGTATTTTCATGTTTAGAGAGTCTGAAAAGGTCTTAAAGAAGACTCCAAGGGTGTTCTTTTTCGTAAATTATTCCCCTGAGCCCGAAAAAGTATAAAATAATACGAGGGAAAACTCTTCTAGACAAGGTTAACTAGAGTATTCATTTTTCCTAATTAGTCCATCTGGTCTGAAAAAAGGGTTAAACTTACACTGAATAGACATCGTTTCAAATTATTTTAATGAGTGTGAAAGGAAACAATCTCACTCAACAATATTTTCATGTTTAGGGAGTGTGAAAAGAGATTAAAGGAGACTCCAAAGAGTTCCTTTTTCATATATTTTTTACGAGATCGAAAAAGAGATAAAAATATGCTCAGTTGTACTCTAAAGAGTTCATTTTTCATATAGTTTTTACGAGACTGAAAAAGTGATAAAAATATGCTCGATTGTCTGCTTCATTTTTTAACGAGCTTGACACAGATATAGAACTATTCTTGAGGTCGATTTCATTTGTTCAAGAGATTGAAACAATGAATAAAATTGTGCTTGGGGTCAATTTCGTTTTTACACAAGATTGAAACAAAGAATGAAACTATGTTCGAGTGATACCCATTAGAAAGTTTTCTTCCCAACATGATGTCCAGAGGTTGGTACTTTTCCCACAGCATGATTGGTAGAATATAGCAGCTTAACTTCAGCATGATTCCTAGAGGCTAGAGACATGCCCCCCCAACTGTGTTTCTTCTGTCGACTCTTCTTTTGCACCCGAAACAACTCCTAGATACAAATAGGAATAGGTTCACCAGAGAGGGATGAAGAAAGAGTATCAAATGACACTGACAGATGAAATGAAGGTTTAGGTACGAGATCTAGTGGAATACTCGACTTAATTGGAGGGGGCTCCATTTCATTTTTTAAACGAGATTGACACAGAAAATGAACCATGCTCATGGGTATTTGTTACATTTTCTAACGATATTGACACAGAAATGGGAATTGTGCTCGTAAACCTTCTTATTCATTTTTTAATCAGATTGACACAGAAACAGGAACTTTTCTCATAATCCACTATTTCATTTTTTAATGATCTTGACACAGAAACGGGAATTTTGTTCGAAACCCTTGAGCATGGCATCCAAGAGGTCTTTATCAGATGGAAGAATAATTATATAGAATGAATACATGTCAAGGGAATCAATAGGGGTAACGAGGGGAAGATCGGGCTCCAAATTCCCTATAGAGTGGTTCACCATGTCAACTACCATATATAAGTCCAAAGAAGGCAAACATATAGAGAGAGGCTTCTTCTCATTCAAAGTTGAATGCATGGGACATGATGCCACATAATTAACTTGTGGTGGGTGGGATACCACTTGCATATAAGGAACATTTAGAGGAGTAGGATGTTTGGCAGCCAGATCAGGACCAACGAATAAAAGTTGGTCAATGGTCACAATGTTTCCATTATGAGAGAAATGCATCACTCGAAAGAGTGTGGACACAATAACTTTCATAGCATAAACATAGTCCTTCCCAAGGAGTAAATTAAATTCCAAGGGGTCATGGACTATCATAACATCAATACATACAGTTTCCCCTCCTAAGGTGATGGGTATCTAAGGAAGGATCCCTAAAGTTTTTCTAGGTCTTCTATTGAAATCCCACAGATGATGGGTCACCAACACAAGTCAAGGGGAACCCATTCTTTCCAATAAATTGAGGATATAATGCTAATAAAAGTTCCTTCGTCAACAATAGTGTTATTTACCATGATCTTATCGCAAACTTGCATGTTAATTTGGAAAGGCGGGTAGGAAGGAAAGTGAGGTTCCATCACAATATTCCAATCAAAGGAAATGACCTCGGTATTTGGAGGGGAATCCGTTGAAATGGGTGAAATGCCCCATTGTCTAGAGGAATATGAAGTGATAAGAAATACCTAAGTAGTATCCACTTCACTCTCCAAGGGAAGAGTGGGATCGATTGAGGATTGTATTAGATCGGCCACTTTATTAACTTCACCTTCCAAAGGGAGAGTGGGATCGACCAAGGATGGAATCAGACTGAACACTTCATCAACCAATGGTTGGTTGGGAGAAGGTTCATGGGAAGCAACTGGAGGTTTTTGTTGGGAAATAACAATATCTTCCAACAATTTCAAAGCTTCATCCATATGAGGGAAAAGGTAATTGCGATGCATTTCTCCGCATAACCAGTAAGGAATATTGACTTGACCCTTTTTTCCCCCAACCTGATGATTATTGTTCAATGGATTGTCCCCAACATCACCTATGATGGTTGGCGACATGGATTTTTGAGAACCCCACACTTATAAAACCTTTGAATACCAGGGAAATCCTTAAGAAGGTGGTCACCCTTACAATGTCTGCAAGGGAATTTGGGCTTGCGGTGTGTGTTGGTAGATTTGTCAATATCATCAAGACTCCCAACATGATTATCAATGGCTAGTTGATTTCCCTCTTGCTTATTTTTCTTCTTCTTTTTCTTATTTTTCTTCTTCTTGTTAGCCTCTTGTTTACTAGCATTAAGACTTTCAGCAAGAAAAGAAGAAGAAAGGGAAGAAGATGCAACGAGAAAAGAAGGAAAAGAGTCAACATGAGGTTGATGTTCTTGGGGTGGAGGGCTTGCATTCGAAGCACCAGGAGCATTTGGGATCACCGAAGTGGAAAAAAACCATATTGATAACCCTATGGTGAATCCAAGAAGACTCAATGTAGCAATATAGGGAAGATCAATGTTTCCAAAACAAGGAAAAAATAAAGGTTCCCCATGAAAAGGGGTTCCTTGGTTGGTAGTCCCAGGAAATGTTGCCATAGACACAAACTCAACATAAGGTCTCTAAATAAAAGAGAACACACTACCAAAGTCTCTATAATATAAGAGAAATCAAACAACTCCCTTGTAACAGGGAAAAAATCAAGTAAGGATATTCCAGAGACGGGAGATGAGGTCGTCAACAAAGATGTGAGAAACAGTTACCCCAACCTCCACGTAACAACCCTTCTCGGTGAAAGTAACCTGTACTTCATGGGGTCACCCTCCAAGGGTATTGAAAGTGTAATATGACGTCTACATCAGGTACCATGGGAAACCCCCCACAGTCACCTACGTAGATACCTAGGAAAGGTTACTAGGGTTACCAAATCACAGTCGGCCTCCGAGGGGTATAGTCAATAGTCGAGACCGAACGTATGGGAAGGATAACAAAGTCTGAAGCTATTCAAGAGGGTTGAAGACAAGTGGACCAATAATACTCCTAAGGAAATCTAAGGGATTCAATATTCATGAATCACCAAGACCAAATGAACCAGTAACACTCGAGAAAACCCCCCAATATATTCTCTTTCCACTACGATTGGTCAAGCTTTGGAGGGGTAATCTCTACTACTCCTTCGCACATGACCTCATGTTTAGCCCCTTTGTTAGAGGGGATTTCCAGCTATGTCTATACAATAGTTGGATTTTGTCACTCTTTAGTGTTCTATAGTCTTGTTTCAATGGCCTTGGAGAATTTAATCTCCACCCTACAACTAAGGCCCTAAAATCCTAGACTTGTTGGTTTTCTATAAAGAAAAAAGTCTAATTGATTTTAGATTATTTGCTTGTTACTTTAATTGTTTTTGTTAATCAAAAGGGTAAATGGAAGTGAAACTATATGGTTTTATCACTCTGACTCCAAGAAGACTTCAAAAGAAAAAAATGAATGGAATACAATATTTAGTTTCGATGAAGCCTATCTAAAGAAAGGAGAAAGAGATTTCAAGAAAAGAAACAAGTGTAACATTCAATGCAAGAAACATTAACTACTTTTTGAATGAAAAAGGTTTTTGGTATGTGAGTCAAATAAACTGTAGGATACACGATTCTCCCCCCTAGCCATGAGGGGGGGGGATTTAAATGCAATTTACATTGCTTTAAAATGCAAGCTCAAAAATGCTCCACCCACTAACTAGAATGCAAGAATTATTGTTTTTTTTTAAATGCAATGAGACGATTTCAAATGCAATATTTTATGCGTCCTTACTTTCAATAAAAGATTTCAATGACAAGGAAAAGGATTACAAAGAAAAAAATCCAAACAAAACATGCGCTCAAGAAAGAACTGAAAGAATCCAAATGTCAGAATGCTTCTAACACAAGTTCAAACAAGAACACACAAATGGAAAGTAGAGAATAACACTTCTT
>JZKD02S0952014.1:12955-25787 GCA_000966675.3 Picea glauca
TAAATGATATGTCTCTTGTGATTGTGTATTTCTCAGTGCTCCTATCTATGCTATGGTTATCTAGTGAATTGAAAAAAAACCTAATAATAGCTTAAACCTTAACATGGTATCAAAGCTAAGCTAAAGAGAGCATCTTTCACAAGAAGAAGAAAAACGTCATTGTTGTTGTACATGAAAATTAGGGCTTTTTATTAAAGAAGATTTTCAGCCTCAAACCCATCTAGAAAAGTGCGCCCTAACCCAAGGAATTCTTTGGCACCTTCAATGCACCTTTTCAGTGGGTAGATCACCCGAAAAGTGAAACCTTAGAAGTACCAGATTACTAGAAGTACCAGAAAACCAGAAGTACCAGAAAACCAGAAGCACCAGTCTAGAAATCCGTTGGTCAAGTTTGAGGGGGTAAAATTTGGATTTTCAGAAATCTGACTGCACCAGCTTACTCGCCTCAGCTCAGCGCATCTATCCCCTAGATCAGAATTTCAAAATTTGAAGTTTAAAAAATCAGGGTTTCCTCATAAAACCCTAAGTTGCAGTTGCAGTCTCAGAAACAGTTGCAGCATCAATTGCAGTTGCAATACTAGTTGAAGTATCAATTGAAGTACCTGTTGTAATCACCCTTGAAGTTTTTAAGAGTTGGTGATCATTACCGCTGCTACCAGATGGTGCCACTACCTGCAAATGTCATCAGAGGTATGTACCCACACATGTTTAAACGGTTAAGCATTAAAGGGTATTTGCAGAAGAAGGGATCTCTTGCCATAGATCTAGAAGGATCTCAAGATCCAACACATTCAAAGGAATAATGCAACCCAGGTTTGATTATTCTAATATGCATCTATTCATTATGACATTATTTTGATCTAGGTTGCATGTTGAAGCTATGACCATCATACTAACCTTTGGTCAAAATTAAAGTTAAGATATTAGATGGATTAAAGTTGAGATCATAGAGTTTATTCTCTAACCCAACCTTCTATCAAGATAGCATATTGTCTTAGTACAAGAAGACGGGTTGAGGAAAGCACTCATCATCTTGAGTGAAGGAGACTTGGAAGAAAATCAACACCCTCATTCTTGAGGACAAGGCTCCAGGTTCCAAGTTTGATTAATTAAGTTGATAAGATTCAAAGTTGCACATGACAAAGTTGACAACTACCCCATTACAAGTAAACACTATAGTTGAAGTAGCAGTCTTTGAAGATTATTATACTTGGTAGCATGTGGGCATATTGAGATAAATGCTTAATGTAACATATACAACTAACATCTCCTCCAGGAGAAACTTCTTGTGTTGATCTCAGGTTACCAAGGGGGAATGTTTGATCACAAAACTAGAGGAGTGTTGACCTCGTATCGTATTGTATTTCTTATTTTTGATCCTTGCTTTAGACATGTCACAAGTGATAGCTCTAAAGGAGCTAGTGTGATGATTATTCATGTTTTGTTTTATCTATTATTATCAAAAGAGTATTATTCTTGCTTGCTGCTTTGTTGACCTTGTTTCAGGTCACAGGTGATAACCTTGAGGAAGCTACAGTGAAGGTTGCAGAAGGCAACATATTAGATGAGATATGAAACAGACTATGTACATGACCATATACACTCATGTACCAAAGAAGATGAAGAAGAAGTTATCTTTTGAGATTCAGAGTATCTCATATGAAGATTGATTGAAAGGAGCAAAAGGCTCCAAAGATGACTGAACATTAGAACGGGAAGCAGATCTCGTTTGAAGTCTGACTCAGTCTTTCATATTTAGACTTGGTATTCAACACCAAGTATACCCTGTAAGAGATAATGAAGTCCTTGTAGAATCAGAAGAAATCAAGGATAACCTTGATCTCAGAAAGGATCAAGTGAAGAGACAACTTCCAAGATTGGGAGACAGATGTCGTGAGAAGACTAGATCATAGCTTCAGAAACTTCTAGGAGATATGAAATCTCCCGGGAAGATTCCCTTGTTTTAGTAACAGAGAAGGAAGCCAGTTAGAAGGACTAAGATATGGATTCTTCCATAAGACTAGAAGAGAAGTCAGTATTGACTTCCAAGATTGATCTATACTGATCAAGCATGTTGCATATGTATAAAATCCTGATGTGTGTCTAGAGGATTCTCCCAACAAGAGGGAGAAGACTATGATGAGACACTTACTCCAGTAATTGAAGAAATAGTTCCAATATTTATGAAGACAACCAGAACAACCATGATTCATATATAGTATGAGATGCAGGGGGAGAAATCCCCATATTTTAAATTGATTGGCAGTTGTTTCATTACATTAGTTGGGTCATGGAGATATGACTACAATGAAAGATAGAGTTACCTCCATGAAAAGAAGAAGAGTTAGCTTCAGTATCAGTTATTGAGCCACTCTCAATTTCAGATGAAGCTGTTGTCGTGATAGAATAAGAGGAGTTACTCTCAGATTTTAGCAGCCACAGTGACGATGAAGCAATCATTCTCAGTCTCAGAACAATTGCAGGTGCAGAGTCCCAGTTCCAGAAGGAACAATTGCAGAAAAAAAGAGAGGAGATGGCATACTCTCATGCAGTGAGACAGATAATGCTTTGCAGAGAGCACATAGAGCTAGCACATGATTGTGCAGATTGAGTTGTAGTTGAGCAAGTGTACCAGATTGGTACAATGTAATGAGAAAAATTGATTTGAGGATTGAATATAGAAAGACTCGTCTCTGCCAATTGAAGGAAACTCTGTACGTGTTGAAGCAAGCTCCTAGAGCTTGGTATGGAAGAATTGATAGTTTCCTAACAAGCTTTGGCCTTACCAAAGAGTAAAGTTGATTCTAACCTTTATATCAAGCTTATGAATGATGAGTCAATGATGTTACTACTATATGTAGATGATATATTCTTAACAAGATGAAGAAAAGCTCATCACAAATTGTAGAAGCTCACTACAAAATTTGATGGAAGAATTAAATGCATTATCTCTTAGGTCTTGAAGTTTAGCAGAGCACAGAGAAGATCTTCCTTAACCAAGGGAAGTATGCAGTTAAAATGAAGAGGTTTGACATGTTGAAATGTATATCCATGTACACACCCCTAAAAACGAAGTTGTAGTTCCTGGTAGATACCTCGTCATAATTGGTTGATTCTATTATGTACAGACAAATTATTGGTTCAATGATGTATTTGACGAATACAAGGCTAGATATATGTTTTTCCTTGAGTCAGTAGAACCCATACATGTTCAAATTGTTGCTACAAAACATATGATGAGGTACCTTAAGGGTACTAATGATTGTGATCTCAGTTATGATGGAGATCATGACTTTAGACTGAGTGGTTACACCGATTCAGATTGAGCTGGAAGTGTTTCTGATAGAAAGAGCACTTCAGGATGTTGTTTCAGTCTGAGGTTAGCCATGACTTCATGGCAGAGTAGGAAGCAATCAAGTATTGTTCTCAGCACGACAGAAGTAGATTACATTGTTACATGTTCCACCAGTTGTGAAGTTGTATGGCTTTGGATGTTGTTGACAGATCTATTTGATCTGGAGAGGGAAGCCACCGTGATCCTATGTGATAACCAGAGTTGTATGAAGACGAAGTGTTCCATAATGAGTCAAAACACATAGAGATTCGATATCACTTCATCCGTGATATGGTGCAGAGAGGAGCCATAAAGCTCTGGTATGTTAGCACGGATGAACATGTTGCTGATGTGTTGACCAAGCCTCTATCTCATGTAAAGTTTGAGTACTTTTGAGAAAAGGTTGGTGTAGTCCGAAAGGACCTCCCTCGAAAGGGGGAGTAGCGCTGATGATACTATGATATCATGATCAATAGTGGTAGCTCCGTTAGGATTTTATATCTTAGGGAATCTTATGATTCCTGGGCAGATCCTTTGGGTCTGTCAGAGTACCATGTGGTAGCTCCGTTAGGATTTCATATCCTAGGGAATCTTTTTTATTCCTAGGAAGGTCCTTTGGATCTGTCAGAGCACCACAAAATGTTGTTATGATGTGCCAACTTAATTGTTGCGATGATGTGCCAACTTAATTGTTGTGATGATGATGCGAGCTTAATCGTTGTGATGATGTGTCAACTTAATTGATGTTATGATGTGCCAACTAAATTGTTGTGATGATGTGCCAGCTTGATTGTTGTGATGATGTGCCAACTTAATTTCTATGATGATGATGCCAACTTAATTGTTGTGATGATGTGAAATCTTAATTGTTGTGATGATGTGTTAGCTTAATTGTTGTAATGACATCCTCGTGCTGATAATATTCCAGCCCGTGCTGTGTAGATGTGCTAGCTTAATTGATGTGAGGCCAACTTCATGCTGATGATATTCCAGCCTCGTTCTATGATGATGTGCCAACCTCGTGCTGTGATGATGTGCCAACCTCGTGTTGTGATGCCAGCCTCATGCTGAAGACTCTCAACCTAGTGCTGATGTTGATGATGTTCCAACCTTTGTGTTGTGTTGTTGTTGTTATTGATGATGATGTATTAGTGTTATTCTAATCCATGCTGATGGAGATGTTGATGATGCCACTTCAGCTTCTTGCTGAAGATGATGTTGATGATGTCACTTCAGCTTCTTGCTGAAGATGAGGATGATGATGTTATTTCAGCTTTAATGTTGAAGATGATGATGTTACTTTAGCCTCATGCTAAAGAAGATGATGATATTACTTTAGCCTCATGCTAAAGAAGACGACGATGCTACTCCAACTCCATGTTGTGAACGATGATGATGAGAAAAACTTTCGATGATTTATAGATACGTCAGTCAGTGTTACAAGATGTCATTGATGATGTTGCCCTCTCTTTCTCTCACCTGATGTTGTTGTAGAATACCCTTCTTGTTAAGGGGGAGTGTTGAAATATTGTAATTGCAAAAAGTATTCTATTTATTATTGATGTATTATTCATTAGATCAATCTCCTTTTGTGGATTGATCATGTCGGGTATTGTAAATGACCAAATCCCCTTTTGCGGATTGGTCAAACCCTAATTGTAATAGGCTAAATGAGAATTCAACCCCCATAATATATTAAAGTGGTTATAACCACCCAGAATGAGAAGTCGGCCCTGCCAGTGAAAAGGCACCTCAATTCACACCTGCTAGATTGTATAAATAAGAGAGGCCAATGCCTCATTTGTTCACTCACTCAGTTGTTCATTAGAGCGCAATTTTGGAGCTGTAGTTGGAGAAGAAGGAAGAGAGAGAGGCACATTATTGGGAGAGGACTTTCTGTAGTGTTTGGTTTATTCTATTGGCATTATATTGGCTATCTATATTAAGGGAGTTTTTGTTGGGTTTTCTCCCCCGTGAGGGTTTCCCAGGATAAATGATGTTTCTCTTGTGATTGTGTATTTCTTAGTGATCCTATCTATGCTATGGTTATCTAGTCAATTGAAAAGAAACCTAATAATAGCTTAAACCTTAACATTAGATTCCCAATAATGTGAGTTACCTTATCTTTGCTATAGGTAAATCCAAAACATATCCTTGAAGGATAGAATGAATTCATTTCCCACACTTTGAAAGGAATTCCAAGATAGGCCCATTTCGAACCCTTTGGAGATTCCAAGCATCTTAGGGGGCAAGGGCGTTGGGATGTTAAATTGGTTCCTATTGGCTTGAGTCCCTATGATGGATGTCTTATATTTTTTATATTGGCCAGGGAGAGTGTGCCACATCCTCCCCTTGGGAATTGTCGGCATCCTTAAGGTGGGGGAAAGGCCCAAAATTGATTTCCCAAATAGTCCTACACCCAAAGTTTCCAATCCAAATTTTTTCTTAACATTGTTTAGTGGAAGGGAATTGTTTCTCTAGAGAATTTCCTTGTTCCCCTTGTTTGGTCTTYAACAAKATTTGTCTTCATGGAGGGAAGTGATTGTGGACTTCTTCAATCCTCCCACTCGAKGTCCATTAGAGCCTCCTTTCTTCATAKAATCATCTCTGGGCATTTTGACTACTTGAAAGYTATACTTTCTTAGGACATGAAATATTTGGGTTCCTTTGAATCGTTGCAAGATTTACATACTCCTTTCAAACATTTAGAGAACTTGGGTTRTTGTAGCATTTTMTTCTCTCTTSARTACTTCCATGGAGTAACCAACACAAATTATTTTCCCACTGATGAATAATCTCAAGWAGAGTAGTTCTTGGTACAYTATTATTTCTCTCATGCATGTTTTGAGATGATGTTGATCTCAAGCATGTTTTGAGATGATGTSAAAGCATAGTATTCCACAATCAATTGTGCCTTCATGAARACTGTTATTATGTATGATGATGAGCCAAAATTTGTGACYGTGTATCTTATGTATTTTCACTAGACCATGCTTAGTGATGTAAAGTGTTTTTTTTTACTTAGGYGGTTTCTCTAAACCCTTGTGGTTTGTCATTTCACACCCTCTTAGTYCCCATTTCAAAGCTAGTCMCACCCTTATGACTCATTTTAAATATATCACATAGGTCATTTATAGATGGMRTGGGTGTGCAAGGATCATGGAGTGGATCTATTAGGACACRYGACATAAAGTAGTACTAGTTTTTTTCACTTTACCACTTTGTAAAAGTTGTGYTATTGTATTGTAAATGTTGTCATACCTAGAAGCACACTTTCCCTTTAGCCTAAGCATGGATCTATGTATATATGTCACACTTTGTCCTWGGTGATTGTCTCTCTAACACTTTTGGATTATATGACYTGTATTTGGCTCTTGAGATCATGTAAAACACCTTCATGAGGGGCTTCTACATATTTTCATGCACTTGGATCTTGGAGGGATCCTTCCTTCAATGCCTTGTACATTTTGAGATGGATTTTCATGCATTATGCATCGTTGGAGGATGCCACATCACGTCCTATAGAGTGCTCCCCCACTTGACATGTATTTGGAGGCAAGTGTCACCATTTTTTAGGAGTCATCCACTTTGTTGAGGCTATTTGAGCATCTCCTTGGGTTGTGGGAGTTGTTTTAGACCTTCCTTTCCATTGAGGTAGCCATTATCATAAATGAAGGAGTTGGTTATGCCTTAGAGGACTCACCATGAGGTCATTGGAGCATTTTAGGAGAACCATCCACCTTTCATACCCTCCAAGTTCCACATGTGTCTCCCAGAGGGCCTTACTACTAGCCATTTTTCTCATTTAAGGGGCTGATCTTACTTTGAGGAGTTTTTAAATCTTATTTCCTTGCTTGGAGGAACAACAATTGGAGTTCTTTGACCTATCTTCTTCCTCTTTTGGCAGAGATATCCTCTCTCCTAAGAGACTTTGTACATAACTGTTTCATTTGTCTATGTATTATTTGACCTTGTCCATAGTTTTTTTTATGATCTCCTAGGATAAATCTAAGGTTTTATCCCTAGAAAAATGTTATTGTATTGAAAGGGTAGTTGAGCCTAAAACTATACATAAGAGGCTCCCCTTATAGATTATTTAGTTTTTGTTGGAATACTTGAGAAAATATTTGTTGAATATCAATCATTAAGGCAATTTGGGTTATTGTTCAAGGTTTATATATCAAAAATCTAATTGTGATTTGCCTTAARCTTGGTATTTCAAGATTTATCTTTCACTTAARGTTATTTTTATCCATCAAATAAAATCTAGAATTTACTCTTGYATAATACAAATCATATTTACAAATTRATTAAGTCTAATACTTTGATATAGTCATTATGATATTYTAGACTTGTCTCTTAATTTACAATTTGGGATTATTTCATGGTTCATATATTAAAAGCCTAAATTGTGATTGAACTAAATTTTATCATTCAAAAATTCATCTTTTACTTRGGTTGTTATTTATTTTCATAACTCTAKAATTTCATCTTACATACCATAAATCAGATTTGTAATTTAATCATTTGAACTTAGTTTTATATCACYGGAAAAGGTTGAGCAARTGGTTTTCACCAATARGCTCAAATCTTAAAATTTTCCTYATTTAATAACATAAAKCCAGATTTGGRTTTAATCCACAYAATTAATAATTACTTTATAACTAARTGAATTTATTTGATGTATGCTTCTTCTACTAAGGAGGTTARAATTGACTTGTATGAATCATCACRTCTCTAAGATTTTAATCCTTCATTTTACAAAGTTATATCTCTTATTGAATTCAATCCTCCATTTTACAAAGTTATCATTTTACAAAGTTATATCTCTTATTGAATTCAATTCTTCTTKGTTGAAGTAAATCTTTGCATTTGTGGTTAATCATCTTAAGATTTACTTTCTTGGGCTCTCATAATCGTCACRTAATTCAAGGACCCCTGGCCTTTGGAGTATGATATTTWARTTTCAATTCATATAGCCCATATGGAAAATCCACGTAAAGAATATATATAAGAAATACGCTACAAGAAGWACATCTCAAGGTTTAGTTGATCTTTTTCCTGAACCAAAGAAAGTTTATAGATAAATATTAAATATGCATAAAGCTAAGGAAGCTGATAACAACTTGGGATTTGAGTCTATTTGAGATATAAGAAACTTATTTATTAATAACTCAAACTCTCTTAATCCTCAAAGTATAATGGTTGCCCCTYGGTTATCCAMTTGCTACAAGCCTTYTAATTTCTCAACTATTGTTGGTCAACCYGGACCYACCTAAGTCTTTGGAAAGATTGTCAATATTTCACGGASATAATGTTATTAATGCAAATGATCATTGGGATGCCTTCATGGACTTTATTAAAAGYGAAAATGYGCAACACTTTGATGTCTTGTTTAAATGCTTTAGTTTATCACTTAACAAAGATGCTTGAAAATGGTTTACTAACTTAGTTGATAATACTATAAATTGTAGAGACACTTTATTTCCTAGATGGTTAGAAAAGAGATAACAAGTTTTTTTTAATGCATTACAAGTATAAAGAGGAACAAAAATGAAACTATAGATGAATTTAATATAATATTTGATAAATTAGTTTATGATATTTTTCATGATCATCAATCTACTTGAGCCATTATTGTATTATTTAAATATTTTTTTATAGACAATTTAGTTTTTTTTCTAAATCAATTTAAGTTAACGGATCTGAAATATTCTAAATCCAAAGCTATGAGTTTAGATGCCAATTGGTTTTTTTTGAGAAGATCAATTTCTTAGCCCCACCTAGAGCAAGGGCAAAACCTAAACCAAGAACTATGAAGACCATTGATTCAACCCTTGATCCTTTATTTTCCATAATGGATGCAAGGAAGAGAATGCAAACTAAATTTACTTAACAAAATAATGCATTGCAAAATAGATTGGTTCAAGTGGAAAAGAAGTAGCAACAAAGGTAACCCCCTAGAAATAAGAGGTATTGAGGCCCTCGCCACAATGAAAGACCTCCTATCACATTAGAATCAACCAATGTAGTTGACCACGAGTTTCCTCACATATTTCCAAGATTGTCAAGATTTTCACAAGGAAAAGACTTGTTCTAGATACTTAGAGCTAGTCAATGACAAATCAAATCATCAAGATAGCAACAACTACTTAGATACTTGTAATAATCTATTTGAAGGGAGGGAATATTACTCTTTATCCCAAGAAAAATGAAAACAATTAAGAACAAGGCCATGGATTCTAAGAGAGATATTAGGATATTTGGTGAGAGGCCCTCTCAAGAGGAAATTGAAAGAATGTGGGCTAGGAGACCCAAGGAAATCACTTATCAATGAAGGAAAGATGATGTTCCTCAAGTAGATAAAGAAATCCCTATGGGCTAGGAGACTCAAGGGAATCACTTATCAATGAAGGAAAGACAATGTTCCTCAAGTAGATAAAGAAATCCATATAGGATTCCAAAGGAGTAATCATCCCATTGAGTCAAGTACACGAGTACCTCAAAGGGAACCTTCAACAAGTTCATTCCCCGATATGAAGCTTGATATAATGAGCTAGTAATGTCAAGTTTCTCATTTTTATGACCAAATTAGCTAAGTTTGCCTCAATAAACACAAAGCTAAAGGAGTTACTTGGTATTGAAAAAGTTATAGAACCAAGTCAAATCATTGACCCTAACAAATATTTCCCAGTAGTCTTACAAGCCATGACCCAAGAAGGCAAGAAAAATGGCAACCATCTCTCCGTCATCATTGCTAGTGAATGACTTACTCCTCCACAATTGCATGTTAGATTCATGAGAATCTACTAATACCATGTCACTAAGGGTGATGATCCAACTAGGCTTAAAGACAAGTACTATGCCATATAGGAATATATTGTTACTTTTTCAATAGGAAAGGTTTAAGCATGAAGTTCATTCCATTTTAGCATTTTACTTAAACCATAAACATTTTTTTTGCAGCAACCAAGATCACAAGAAGAATCACTATGCACAAGTACATAAGAAGTATCCTGGGAAACCCTTCTCAACAAGGGAATAAAACCCAGCCAATCCTTTGCTGTATTCTTCAAGATAAAGGCCTCCACCACCAAGAAAACCTAGCACACAAAAGGGTGCTCACAAACCCTAGAAGAATAGCGCCCAAGAGAGGCGTGCACTTTTCCCAAGAAGATGTACTTGCTGAAATTTCCAAACTCACACTTGAGATATGATTCCTCAATGGGGAATTTACCTTTACTTATATTAGACTTAACCTGTCATCATAAGTGTCTATTGGCACAACATGACCGACCTTACTAACTCACAATATAATTAATAATTACCAGATTAATTATCTTTTACATTAATTATCTATTACATTAAGGTGGGGTCGACATGTACCCTTTACATTACAATTAGGTTTACAGGTAAGTCTAACTCTTGAACAATATAGCAAGGGATCTCATATAACCACTAGTGCTCAACCACTAGGGCCACATCCATAGGGATGTCCATATCTCTATCACACTGTGTCTCATAGGAGAACCACACTCCCTAGTGCTCAACCACTAGGATCACATTCACTTGTGCTCATCCACAGGCATGTCCAACTCATCAGATCTTCTTTCCCACTGCATTACACAAGAGAGTCATCTGGAGTTCATTATCTCAACTCTCTGCTCAAAGGAGGCGAATACATCGTTTTCATCTTTGTCTCATAACGACGCACCCAACTCATGGGAATTCACACGTTCACCTTGTGCTCAGCCACATGCATGGCCAATTCAACAGATCTCCTTTCTCACTGCATTAGTAACACAAGAGAATCATCTAGAGTTCTTCTCAACTCTTTGTAAGGAGGAGGCCATCACTACGTTACGGTTCTGTCTCAGATAGGAACTACACACCCATCTCAGGGGCTCTCTCTCAGGTTTGTGTCCTAGAGGATGTCTCACGCAGTTGTAATCATCAACATATATGTACCATGGATTCGAGAGAAATCAAAGTATGCACCTTAATTAAGGATGTTCAAGTGAAGCTAGATGCATACACAAACATCTTATTGCTAATGGATTTTGTTGTCATAAATGTTTTAGATGCTTTGGGAATGTTGTTATTATGCAAGTGGGACATAAATTTAGGTGGTAGCATTCAAATGTATCTATCTTATGCTACCATACCTACTTGTGAAAACACAAATGTGACCTTGCACCATGAAAAAATAAAGAAATACTATGTAGAATACCCCTGGGATCTTATGAATGAGTTGGTTTTCTATGAAGAAGATCTTGGAACCTATACTATTCTAACAAATTCTATGGCTCCCAAAGAAAACATTGACATAATGTGAAAAAGTTATGAACTTTGATGGAGCTCAATCTAGAATAGGGGTCAATGTGGGAATGTTTTTCACATCCCCTCGAGATGAATTTTCTTGCTACATTTTTAGATTAGAATTCAAATCAACCAATAACGTAGAAAAATAAAAATACCTCCTTTTAGGTTTAAATTTGGATAAAGACATGGGAATAAAATTTCTAAAGATCATATGTGATTCTGATTTAGTGATCAAGTGAGTAAAGGAACAACTCACTTGCAACAATGGTAGGTTAAAAAGGTATAGGAATTTGGTGTGGGACACTATGAAACTTTTTGATGCCCTATCTCTAGAGGTTGAATAATTTTTTTTTAATGAAAATCCAATGTCTTGATAGTTGCCGCATCAACCCTTCCAACCTTGTAAAGAGGTATTAGGGAGAGGTAGAATATAAATTATCTTTAGGCCCTCCATTCTCGATAACTTCGAGCATTGGTAGGTTTCTGAAAATGATTCGCAAATTCTAAGATTTATTAGCAACCTATAAGAATTCATGGAATATGATGTAGATTGGAGGGAGGAAGGGAAATAATATCTTGAAGAACCTAAATTAAAGGACAACAAATTTCTCGCCAAACTTGTCCCTTTAGAAAAAATATTTGACAGAAATGACATGTACAAACAAAAGAAACAGGTAATCAAACTTGATGAGTATATGGAGATCAATGTAAGATCACCTAAGATCTTGAAGCTCATAAAGATAGCTAAAGGCACTTCTAGTGAAGAAAGAAGAGACATTGAAAACCTAATAAGAAAATATAGTGATGTCTTTGCCTAGTCATATGATGATTTGAAGGCTTACAAGGGTGAAATTATCCAACATACCATTCATTTAAAAGAGGATTCCAAGTCCTTCATGCAAAAGCTAAGACAAATAAATACTAATCTTGCACCTCTTATTAAACTAGAATTGCAAAAAATGCTCGAAGCCAAAATCATGCCTCCCACGAGACATTCAACTTGGGTAGTAAATCTTGTAGTCATGAGAAAAAAATGAAGAGATTAGGTGCTATGTGTTGACTTTGTTAATTTTTATGCCATTATTATAGTTCTTTGCATTTCAATAGATAAGAGCATCATAAGAACAAGATCACTGAGAAATACACATTCACAAGAGACACAACATTTATCCTGGG
>JZKD02S0952014.1:40195-80227 GCA_000966675.3 Picea glauca
TTGATCTAATGAATAATACATCAATAATAAATAGAATACTCTTTGCA
This sequence comes from Picea glauca, assembly GCA_000966675.3. Taxonomy (NCBI): domain Eukaryota; kingdom Viridiplantae; phylum Streptophyta; class Pinopsida; order Pinales; family Pinaceae; genus Picea; species Picea glauca. The sequence continues at coordinate 40,243 of JZKD02S0952014.1, forward strand.
ATTACAATATTTCAACACTCCCCCTTAACAAGAAGGGTATTCTACAACAACATCAGGTGAGAGAGAGAGAGGGCAACATCATCAACGACATCTTGTAACACTGACTGACATATCTATAAATCATCGAAAGTTTTTCTCATCATCATCGTTCACAACATGGAGTTGGAGTAGCATCATCGTCTTCTTTAGCATGAGGCTAAAGTAATATCATCATCTTCTTTAGCATGAGGCTAAAGTAACATCATCATCTTCAACATTAAAGCTGAAATAACATCATCATCCTCATCTTCAGCAAGAAGCTGAAGTTACATCATCAACATCATCTTCAGCAAGACGCTGAAGTGGCATCATCATCAACATCTGCATCAACATGGATTAGTATAACACTAATACATCATCATCAATAACAACAACAACACAACACAAAGGTTGGAACATCATCAACATCAGCACTAGGCTGAGAGTCTTCAGCATGAAGTTGGCATCACAGCACGAGGTTGGCACATCATCACAGCATGAGGTTGGCACATCATCATAGAACAAGGCTGGAATTTCATCAGCATGAACTTGGCATCACATCAATTAAGCTAACACATATACACAGCACGAGGCTGGAATATTATCAGCACGAGGATGGCATCACAACAATTAAGCTGACACATCATCACAACAATTAAGATGGCACATCATCACAACAATTGAGTTGGCATCATCATCATAGAAATTAAGCTGGCACATCATCACAACAATCAAGCTGGCACATCATCACAACAATTTAGTTGGCACATCATAACATCAATTAATCTGACACATCATCACAGCGATTAAGCTGGCATCATCATCACAACAATTAAGCTGGCACATCATCACAACAATTAAGCTGGCACATCATAACAACATTTTGTGGTACTCTGATAGATCCAAAGGACCTTCCTAGGAATCAAAAAGATTCCCTAGGATATGAAATCCTAACGGAGCTACCACATGGTACTCTGACAGACCCAAAGGATCTGCCCAGGAATCATAAGATTCCCTAGGATATAAAATTCTAACGGAGCTACCACTACTGATCATGATATCATAGTATCATCAGCGCTACTCCCCCTTTCGAGGGAGATCCTTTCGGACTACACCAACCTTTTCTCGAAAGTACTCAAACTTTACACGAGATAGAGGCTTGGTCAACACATCAGCAACATGTTCATCCGTGCTAACATACCAGAGCTTTATGGCTCCTCTCTGCACCATATCATGAATGAAGTGATATCAAATCTCTATGTGTTTCAACTCATTATGGAACACTTCGTCTTCATACAACTCTGGTTATCACATAGGATCATGGTGGCTTCCCTCTCCAGATCAAATAGATCTGTCAACAACATGCAAAGCCATACGACTTCACAACTGGCGGAACATGTAACAATGTAATCTACTTCTGTCGTGCTGAGAGCAATACTTGATTGCTTCATACTCTGCCATGAAGTCATGGCTAACCTCAGATTGAAACAACATCCTGAAGTGCTCTTTCTATCAGAAACACTTCCAGCTCAATCTGAATCGGTGTAACCACTCAATCTGAAGTCATGATCTCCATCATAACTGAGGTCACAATCATTAGTACCCTTAAGGTACCTCATCATATGTTTTGTAGCAACAATGTGAACATGTCTGGGTTCCACTGACTCAAGGAAAAACATATATCTAGCCTGGTATTCGTCAAATACATCACTGAACCAATAATTTGTCTGTACATAATAGAATCAACCAATTATGACGAGGTATCTACCAGGAACTACAACTTCGTTTTCAGGGGTGTGTACATGGATATACATTTCAACATGCCAAACCTCTTCATTTTAACTGCATACTTCCCTTGGTTAAGGAAGATCTTCGTTGTGCTCTACTAAACTTCAAGACCTAAGAGATAATGCATTTAATTCTTCCATCAAATTTTGTAGTGAGCTTCTGCAATTTGTGATGAGCTTTTCTTCATCTTGTTAAGAATATATCATCTACATATAGTAGCAACATCACTGACTCATCATTCATAAGCTTGATATAAAGGTTAGAATCAACTTTACTCTTTGGTAAGGCCAAAGCTTGTCAGGAAACTGTCAATTCTTCCATACCAAGCTCTAGGATCTTGCTTCAACACGTACATAATTTCCTTCAACTGGCAGACATGAGTCTTTCTATATTCAATCCTCAAATCAATTTTTCTCATGACATTGTATCAATCTAGTACGCTTGCTCAACTACAACTCAATCTGCACAATCATGTGCTAGCTCTATGTGCTCTCTGCAAATCACTATCTGTCTCACTGCATGAGAGTATGCTATCTTCTCTTTTTTTTCTGCAATTGTTCCTTCTGGAACTGGGACTCTGCACCTGCAACTGTTCTGAGACTAAGAATGATTTTTTCATCGTCACTGTGGCTGCTAAAATCTGAGAGTAACTCCTCTTATTCTATCACGACAACAACTTCATCTAAAATTGAGAGTGGCTCAATAACCGATACTGAAGCTAGCTCTTCTTCTTTTCATGGAGGTAACTCTATCTTTCATTGTAGTCATATCTCCATGACCCAACTAATGTAATGCAACCACTGCCACTCAATTTAAAATATGGGGATTGCTCCCCCTGCATCTCATACTATATATGAATCATGGTTATTCTGGTTGTCATCATAAATATTGGAACTATTTCTTCAATTACTGGAGTAAGTGTCTCATCATAGTCTTCTCCCTTTTATTGGGAGAATCCTCTAGACACACATCAGGATTTTATACATATGCAACATGCTTGATCAGTGTAGATCAATCTTGGAAGTCAATACTGACTTCTCTTCTAGTCTAATGGAAGAATCCATATCTTAGTCCTTCTGACTGGCTTCCTTCTTTGTTACTGAAACAAGGGAATCTTCCCGAGAGATTTCATATCTCCTAGAAGTTTCTAAAGCTATGATCTAGTCTTCTCATAGCATCTGTCTCCCAATCCTGGAAGTTGTCTCTTCACTTGATCCTTTATGAGATCAGGCTTATCCTTGATTTCTTCTGAGTCTACAAGGACTTCATTATCTCTTACATGGTATACTTGGTGTTGAATACCAAGTCTAAATATGAAAGACTAAGTCAGGCTTCAAACGAGAGCTGCTTCCCATTCTAATGTTCGGTCATCTTTGGAGCCTTCTGCTCCTTTCAATCAATCTTCATATGAGATACTCTAAATCTCAAAAGATAACTTCTTCTTCATCTTCTTTGGTACATGAGTGTATATGGTCATGTACATAGTCTGCTTCATATCTCATCTAATATGTTGCCTTCTGCAACCTTCACTGTAGCTTCCTCAAGGTTATCACATGTGACCTGAAACAAGGTCAACAAAGCAGCAAGCAAGAATAATACCCTTTTGATAATAATAGATAAAACAAAACATGAATAATCATCACACTAGCTCCTTTAGAGCTATCACTTGTGACATGTCTAAAGCAAAGATCAAAAATAAGAAATACAATATGATACGAGGTCAACACTCCTCTAGTTTTGTGATTAAACATTCCTCCATGGTAACCTAAGATCAACACAAGAAGTTTGTCCTGGAGGAGATGTTAGTTGTATATGTTACATTAAGCATTTATCTCAATATGCCCACATGCTACCAAGTATAATACTCTTCAAAGACTGTTACTTCAACTATAGTGTTTACTTGTAATGGGGTAGTTGTCAACTTTGTCATGTGCAACTTTGAATCTTATCAACTTAATTAATCAAACCTGAAACCTGGAGCGTTGTCCTCAAGAATGAGGGTGTTGCTTTTCTTCCAAGTCTCCTTCACTCAAGATGATGAGTGTTTTCTTCAACCCATCTTCTTGTACTAAGACAATATGTTATCTTGATAGACGGTTGGGTTAGAGAATAAACTCTATGATCTCAAATTTAATCCATCTAATATCTTAACTTTAATTTTGACCAAACGTTAGTACGATGGTCATAGCTTCAACATGCAACCTAGATCAAAATAATGTCATAACGAATAGATGCATATTAGAATAATCAAACCTAGGTTGCATTATTCCTTTGAATGTGTTGGATCTTGATATCCTTCTGGATCTATGGCAAGAGATCCCTTCTCCTGCAAATACCCTTTAAGGCTTAATCGTTTAAACATGTGTGAGTACATACCTCTGACAACATTTGCAGGTAGTGGCACCATTTGGTAGCAGCGGTAATGATCACCAACTCTTAAAAACTTCAAGGGTGATTGCAATTGGTACTTCGATTGATACTTCAACTAGTATTGCAACTGCAATTGATACTGCGACTGTTTATGAGACTGCAACTGCGACTGTTTCTGAGGAAACGTTGATCTTTCAAACTTCAAATTTTGAAATTCTAATCCAGGGGATAGATGCGCTGAGCTGAGGTGAGTAAGCTGGTGCAGTCAGATTTCTGAAAATCCAAATTTTACCCCCTCAAACTTGACCAACGAATTTCTAGACTGGTTTTCTGGTACTTCTGGTTTTCTGGTACTTCTGGTACTCTGGTACTTCTAGTACTCTGGTACTTCTAGTACTTTATGAAAACTAAGGTTTCACTTTCCGGGAGATCTACCCACTGAAAAGGTGCATTGAAGGTGCCAAAGAATTCCTTGGGTTAGGGCACACTTTTCTAGATGGGTTCGAGGTTGAAAATCTTCTTTAATAAAAAACCCTAATTTTCATGTACGACAACAATGATGTTTTTCTTCTTCTTGTGAAAGATGCTCTCTTCAGCTTAACTTTGATACCATGTTAAGGTTTAAGCTATTATTAGGTTTTTTTTCAATTCACTAGATAACCATAGCATAGATAGGAGCACTGAGAAATACACAATCACAAGAGACATATCATTTATCTTGGGAAACCCTCATGGGGGAGAAAATCTAGCAAAAGCTTCCTTAATATAGATAGCCAATACAGTGCCAAGAGAATAAACCAAACACTACAGAAAGTCCTCTCCCAAGAATGTGCCTCTCTCTCTCTTCCTTCTTCTCCAATTGCAGCTCCAAACTTGCGCTCTAATGAACAAGTGAGTGAGTGAACAAATGAGGCATTGGCCTCTCTTATTTATACAATCTAGCAGGTGTGAACTGAGGTGCCTTTTCACTGACAGGGTCGACTTCTCATTCTAGGTGGTTATAACCACTTTAATATATTATGGGGGTTGACTTCTCATTTAGCCTATTACAATTAGGGTTTGACCAATCCGCAAAAGGGGATTTGGTCATTTACAATACCCGACATGATCAATCCACAAAAGGAGATTGATCTAATGAATAATACATCAATAATAAATAGAATATTCTTTGCAATTACAATATTTCAATATCTAAGGCATTAACCATCTGTCTTGAAGTATTTACCTACCATGTGCTTAAGAATTGTTATAAACAAAGGCAAAACAACTAAAGAATTTTTTTTACCATGGAATGTGGCATATTGCTACAATTGTTTCTCTATAAAAGTGTAACTCCTTTCCAACTACGAATTACCCTTGTCCTTGTCAAGATGCAACAATGAGAGAAGTAAAGGATGTTGAAAAAGGGGTGAGGCATTGTTGGGAACACCTTATTGATTTGAATGAAGAGTTGGAAGGGAAGGTGGGGAGAGTTGAAAATGTGGTGATGCAATTGGAGTATGAGACCAAGTTGGAATTTCAAATAGAGAATGTGAAGTATGACAAAAATATGTTGTTGTGGAAGCGAAGGTTCTTAACCTTGAATTGCATATGGTTCCATATCAGTATATGGTGAACACACTCTCAAGCTTTAAAGGAACAAGTTTGTATGCTCTTTGCCTCCAAATCAAGGAATCGACCTTGAAGGAAAGTTTTGCACTGGCTAGATTAGAAGCACCCTAGGTTGAACCAAATCATTAGCCAAGTGACAAAGCAACCAACAACCCTACCATGGAAAGGCCTTTTTGCACCTAGTTTAAACCGATACATCTTTATGATGTTTGTTATATGTGTGTGTGCATGTGATTTTAGATATATGCAAAAGTATAATTCTTCAAAACTTCCAGGGTTTATGTATGTATGGGTATTATGTAACATATGTTGTTTTTGGGTATAGTTTGTTGTTATAACTCATGGTTCTAAAAAAACTTGCTTGTCAAGAGAGGATAACCTTTGTGCACCATTAATCTTTCTACGATTCAATCATCCTTCCACCTCATTATTTCACAAGTCTCCCCAAGTGTTTGAACCATTCTTAGCTAGCCATATTTCTACAAAACAAAGAATTAAACCAATACGACCCTTATCAAGGGATAATTTCCATATAAATCTCGTTGCAAAATCCCATCCAATCCTTGGGCTTACAAGTACCAATATGACTCATTGGACAATAACTGCCATCCCAACCAAATCCTTTGGGGAAATGCCCAACCTAGAAATTTTAAAAGTATTTGTTCCACCCACCACGTTATAGATCTCAAAGGACCCTTTATGTCACACACATGAAAATTCAATGGAAGAACATGTTTTCCATTCATAGCCCCTACAACCCATTTAGACGCCAACCCTACCCCTTGAGCTTATACATTAATCAAACCAAGCCCTACAACCTCAAAAGGGGAATTGTATAAATGGTTATTTTCCTAGGCATTGGCTTTGACAAAACTAATGATAGGATTGAGGTGGACTTCATTTTAGATACGTTGACTCTAGTTGGGATCAAGATTTCCTTCACTTGTACTATGGGCTTTTTTGAACTAGAGTTTATATTAATAGGAAATTGACGAAGTTAGTTCAACTATAACAATCTAATAAGCAAGGGTGTTCTTTGGCCCCCTATTTGTATGTTATAGCAACACATGGATTAGGTTATCTCCTTGAAGATTCTCAGTTGCAAGGGAAAATTATAGGAGTTCTTAAAGACCAGAGGGTCAATCCACTATCTCATATCGTTTCGTTAATGCAACATGTGCAATGGTTAGTCACATAAGCAAAGATCATATCATTGGGTTGGATTACTTTCTTAACTAGCTTGTAAGGTTAAGTATCTAGAAAGATTATAAACTAAGTTATTAACTTTGGAATTGGAATGCCTTTAACAAATATGTAGAAGAATTCGAAAGCAAGGTTCAAAGACAACTCGCTTAAAATGCATTGCTTGCATGGACAATCACCATAGCATGGTATTGGGACAAGTTGATTATTCTTAATGTTCCTTCTGCATCAAGATACATGAAATTGGCTTTGCAAATGCATGGCAATGGCACAAATACATGTAGTAGTTCCTAAACTTGTAAGGGAATGGGTTATTTTACTACTAAACCTAATTATAGAAAACAAATATGAATTGATATATTTCACAGAGACATGTCACATCAAATAAGAATGAAGCTACGGATATTTAGGGTATACTATAAAACAAAACAATTTAATCTATAATCTTTTTACTGAAAAAATCAACACCAAATAAATATTTATTATTACCAATTTCCAACCAAATAAATTTACAAAATTTCAATCCCCTCAATTCTATCGCCGACTTAGATTTATAAACCAAATATTACAAAATTTCAATCCCCTCAATTCTATCCCCTAGATCTATGTCTAGACCTAATCAACTACTAAATCTAAACAATAAATATAAAGAGAAAAAAAAAATTCAGCATACATTGCAACTACCAACAACTTAGCAACAAAAACGCTGCACCATACTTGGTCATTACAAGAGACCAATAAACCTTTAGTATCTCCTACAAGAACATTATGCATACATAAGCTTCTCTCGGTTCTTCTACAACTGGTATCCACAGCCTATTTCTTGATCGCACAAACGTCATATTCTTGTTATGTGGAAGACACATCACAATGTGCATGCACCATAGACTCTGCCCTTCGAATTTTTGCTTCCAGGGATTATCTGTAATTCACCATTTTTGTTGAAACAACATGCACGATTTTTGTTGAAATAACATGCACGAGAATCATACCTCAAATGCAACCCCGCCAGATCCTTTGTCATCTTGTTTTATTATGTTTTCATACCATCAGCCAATGGTCATTTTGTTTAATTATGCTCCCCCTATCACTACCAAAAGCATAAACCATCAGCCACTATCATAGTATTGTATGTGTTGACCAAAGGACTGATGTTCTGATCCCCAGAAATATCTCTCTAGCCCACAGCTTTCAAAAAATCATCTCCAACAACACTTCGCGGAATCTAGCAATAGCAGATTTGACTCCCTGTGGAGATCGGTTTTACACAACTGCACACAGTACGATTAACCATAACAGCTGTTATCGGATTCCAACACATAACAGCAGTTATCGGATTCCAACACACTTTTGTTGTTTTCTATCAAAGAGAAACCGAGCCTTCAATCACTCCATGTCCCAAGAATATGACGAAACATCGATATCCACACTCCATGTCCCAAGAATATGAGGAAACATTGATATCCACTACTACTTGCAGGTCCATGTCCAAGCATGATCAAATCATGCTTTCAAATTGGTGCTAACAATATTAAGCTTGCTACAAAGTATTGAATATTGAAGCAGGTGGATTATAGACAAGCAATATCCAGCTTGCTATAAAGCATTGAATGTTGCAGTAGTTGGATTATAAATGAGGGTAGGTGGATTATAGACTTATCACAGCATTCATTGTCCCACAACCTATAATCAATCGAAGCAGAATTCAATGTCCAACTACCTACTATAATCCACTTACTACAGCATTCAATGATTCATAACAAGCTGGATGTCCAACTACCTACTATAATCCACCTGCTACAGCATTCAATGATTCATAACAAGCTGTCCACCTGCTACAGCATTCAATGATTCATAACAAGCTGGATATTAACCACCCTCAATTGTTACACCACTCCTTAAACAAAATACACCGAAAATCCAGCTTGGCTTCTCACATGGCCTGCCTCAAACGCAAATCCATGTGACTTTGGCAGAGTAAAAGCAACACAATCCAGCATCCCTTACATCCACGATTCAACATTTCAATTTAGCATCCATCGCCAGCAGGGATTCAATCTTTTGTGCTTCAACCGGTCTATTTTTCTCACTACACATCAACAAAACTGGCTCGAGCCCCAACAGCACCACCCATCCGCTTTCACAGTTTCCAACACTTATCAACATTGCGAGAATGGTGCCACAACTGCTCACACGAGTAAATCTGCTTCACATAGAAATAATTTATGCCCAGCCATTCCACCTTTTTAATAACTCCTGGCCAGGCACTGGTGCATGTGGTTAGCAACTCTTTAATACCTCCGCTTACTCGCAAGCAATAATAGGTCACAACGTCATACTTCCATGGCTCCAAGAATCAGACCCATTCTTGCTAGATTCCAGGCCTGCCCAACCCTGATACCCTAATTAAAAAAACATGGAGAAAATAGGCTAAATAAAAAGCCGAGATGATAATATTTACCATAGAAATCTTTTCTTTCTGAAAACTAGCAGTATTAAATTGGTCTTTTCTTCCTGAAAACTAGCAGTATTAAATTGGTCGATGTAACCAGCCAACCAAAGAAAAATTGGTCGATGTAACCCTAAAAACCCTTTACTGAAAAATTAATAATAGCTCACAACACCATACCATACTTGTATGGCTTCCAACATTTGACCACTCTGGCTAGATTCCAGGACTGCCCAGCTTTCATGCCATATTAAGAAATATCAAATATATATCTATCATGAATATTAGATTGTTCAGTCCCACCAGTTAACCAAAGAGAAGCACACACAAGCCCCAATACTTACCCTAGAAACCCTTCAGCTCAGCTCACAAGACAATACTTCCCTTGGTGTTTCCCAGGTTGGTGTCCAAGTTATCCAATCAATCAGCAGCGGCCGAAGTTGGCAATCTGCAACCACATAGAATCAGAGTTACCCAAGCAATCTGCAACCATATTGTGTTCAAGTTACTCAAGCAATGTACAGCGCCGATTTAGCATTGCTGTAAATTGCTTGAATAATTTGACACAATGTGAGTGACTGCCAATTGAAGAAAACCCCAGAACCTCCATCGTACGAAACAAGGCGCTCTATATTATAGAGGTCAAATTGTTCTATTCTTATATAGAACCTCCATCGTACGAACCACCCGGGAACCTGCCGTCAACCCTTTCTAACCTAGCCCTAACCCTAAATCCCTTACCCTTGTCGTGTAGATTAAAAAAAATTCACATCTTTCGAAAATGTTCAGGTTAGGTATGAGGGATAGAATTTGACGGAAATTGTATATTCATAGTTAATTTATCCGTAAAATGTGAGGGTGAGGTGAAGGTAATATTAGAGAAATTTGATGAAAATTGTATATTTGTAATCAATTTACTTCTCAAATATAGGGTGGGTGGAGGTTTTGGGGTAATATTAGAAAAAATATAATATGGTAAAATTTTTCTTGTAAAAATATGAGGAAAGAGGGTGTGGGGATAATATTAGAAAAAATATAATATGGTTAAAATTTTCCTCTAAATATTCTTTTTTATTACTATGGGATTATCAAAATCATAAAATTTAATAAATCTTTAGTTTCCACTTTATTTGTAGAGATTATTTATACAATTTTTTTATTGATTTTATGGGGCATCTACATGGGTATCATTCTTGTTGTGGTTTAAGTATTGTTGACAATCATTACTCTCTTGGGTCCTAATATTTTAGAGATGAGGAAAGCCCTAAGGATTCATAGGTATCAATGTTTTTAGAATTTTGAATATCATAACTCTTAAACTCCCACCTAATTGGAAAAAGTATAATTTAGAGATGCAACTTTGAGGTAGTTATTATGAGTTATATTGGTGTCACCTTAATACAACTTTCTCATTACTTTTGGCTAACTTTGGCTAACTTTGCAAAGGGCCATTATGACATCCAGAGAAAGAAAGTATTAAGATGACTAACCACAAATGCAAAGATTTACTTCAATGATGAAGAATTAAATCCAATAAAAGATATAACTTTGTAAAATAAAGTATTCAAAACTTAACTTAGAAATGTGATGTTTCATATAAGTTTATTCTAACTTTTATATAGAAAAAAGCATACTTGAAATAAATCCACTTAGATATATAGCAATTAGTAATTATGTGGATTGAACTCAAATCTAATTTGATTTTATTAAATGATGGAAATTTTCAAATTTTAGCTTTAGTGGTGAAAACCACTTACTCAACCTTTTTTCAATGATATGAAACTAAGCTCACAAAGTTAAATTACAAATATGATTTATAATATGCAAGAAAAAATTTATTTGTGAAAATAAACAAAAACTCAAATAAAAAATGAATTATTGAAAGATAAATATAGGTTCAATCACAATTAGGCTTTTAATATGTGAACCTTGAAATAATCCCAAATTGTAAATTAAGAAAGAGTCTACAATATGGCCACGAGGGTGTAGAACACTGGTTAATGGAGTGTGCACTTTCTTATATGAAGTCATAAGTTTAAAACCCTCCAATAGCCTTGTGTGTAGCATGAGGGGTCACATGGGCATGTCAAAACCATTTCAAATTGTGACTATGAATAAAATCTAGAATTTAAATTTATCTATATCAAAATGACTAAACTTTGATAAAATTTGCAAATTGATTTGTATTATGAGAAATTAAATTCCAGATTTGTTTAAGTGAATAATAATAACTCAAAACAAAAGATAAATGCTTAAAGTGCAAAATTGAGAGCATTTCACAATTATTGTTTTAATAGAAGAAACATGAAACAATTCCTAATTGTGATAAACAAGTCTAGAATATAAATTTGTTTATGTTAAAAACAACTAGACTTAATAATGGAATTTAACTAGAAYKATATGCAATAATTTACTTTAGATTTTTAGATTTCAAGTAAACAAAAAAGGAAAAGAATTTTGGATTTTTAAATATTTAGGGGTTGGTGAAGTCAAGAAAGACTTATTTTAAATGAYYTATTTTTTTATGGATTAAAAATGGAAGCAAGGTTATTAAAGACCCAATATCCTTCACTCTAGCTAAAAATTAGTGTAAAACCCTACAAGGAAGGGTTCCAAAAGGAATCCACCTTCAATTAGCAAATCCAACTATACCCTTGCAATTGATATCAGTGGTTGACTCCAAGAGCTAGTGCTAAAACCCTAGGGTTAATGAAGTCAAGAAAGACTTCTTTTAAATGAACTATTTTCTTATGGATTAAAAATGGAAGTAAGGTTATTAAAGACTCAGTAACCTCCACTCTAGCTAAAAAATAATGCAAAACCCTACAAGGAAGGGTTCCAAAAAGAATCCACCTTCAAGTAGCAAATCCAACTATACCCTAGCAATTGATATGAGTGGTTGAAGAAAGAAACTAGTGCTAAAAACCTAGGGTTAATGAAGTCAAGAAAGACTTCTTTTAAATGACCTATTTTATTATGGATTAAAAATGGAAGTAAGGTTGTTAAAGATTCAATAACCTCCACTCTAGCTAAAAATTATTGTAAAAGGCTACAAGGAAGTGTTCCAAAAGTATCCTTCAACTAGCAAATCCAACTATACCCTAGCAATTGATATCAATGAGCTTGCTAGAATTCTTAGAAGATATATAAAGAAAACTATCAATTAACAATAACTAAGATAGCAAGAGAGGAAAGAGGTTTTACCACACATAACTCTCTCCAAGTGGTAGAATTCACCCTTGAATGGATCGAATTGTTATTCTTGGTTATGTAAACGAATTAACAACATCCAACTTTAAGCACCAAAATATTGTAGCCACAAGGAGAAGACCTTTAACAAGAACCCAAATCTTCTTAATGATTGATAATAGACAAACATTTTTTTGAAGTATTCTAACAACAACAAAATAATCTATGAGGGGAGCCTCTTATATAGTGTTTGAGGCTCAAGAACCCTCTCAATACAATAATATTTTTCTAGGGATAAACCATTAGATCTAGCCAAGGAGATCATAAAAAATTATTATCCTCCAACTAACTAATGAGTAAAATTGTTAGCATGTAAGGCCCTCTAGGTCACATGTGTAGTACATAGGGGCTCAAAAAGATGGAAACCCTCCTAAAATTCTCTGACAACCTCATGGTGAGTTCTCCAAGGCTGATTCGGATTTATGTAGGAACACAATGGAATACAGAAATACCCATAAACATAGGAGATGCAGCGGAAATAAGACTTCATTTCATTAATAACAAATGACTGAAATATGCTTACAGACAGAATGGAAATAAACTAACTAGGACACAGGTAGCTTATCTCTGAGAAGAGATGTGGTGGCTATTGGCCTTTGAACTGTGTTACAATGAGGCTCGAAGGCCTATTATTATTGAGAAATAATGGAAAATCCTAAACATCCAAAGACCTAACCCTAGGAGATGAAACGCCAAGACTATGGGCCCCGTTTGGGTAAGTTGGTACAACAACTTCCCGGGGGCGTAACTTTGGCATACGATCTCCATTTGACACGTTCCATACCTCGTTAGAAAGATCTATCCGAGGACTACAAATTTTGGGTGAGCAGTATTGATCTATTGATCATGGTGCTCCCTGTTTTCCCAAAAAACATCGTTTAAGGCCTCAAAACGGCTCCAGAAGTTCAAGACCTGAAAAACTGCTAAAAATAGTAAACTGTGTGGAAACTCAAAAACTGAAAGAAGCAATGGTGGGGGTCTAGGTGGAATAGGTGGGTGGCCACCAATATCCACCTGGATCAAAGGCATAACCAACTCCTTCCTTCATGCTAACGACTACCTCCAAATCAAGGAAGTTCCAAAAGAACTCCCATAAGCCAAGGAGATGCTCCAACAACCTCAACAAAGTAGATGACTCCTCAAATATGGTGACACGTGCCTCCAAATATGTGTCAAATGGAGGATCACTCCATAGGATATGATGTGGCATCCTCCAACAAAGCATAATGCATGAAAAACTTACTCAAAAGGTCCAAGGCATTGAAGGAAGGGAACCTTCAAGATCTAAGTGCATAAAAATATGTAGAAGCCCCTCATATAGGTGTTTTACATTATCTTAAGTACCAAAAACACGTCATATAACCCAAAAGTGTTGGGGAGACAATCACCTAGGCCATGTATGGCATACATGCATAGATACATGCTTAGGCTAAAGGGGAAGTTTGTTTTTAGATGTGATAACCTTTACAATATAATATCACAACTTTTACAAAGTGGTAAAGTGAAAAAACAGAGGAGTACTCTAAGTAAAGTGTCTTAATAGATCCACTCCAAGACCCCTGCACACCCACCTTGGCCATAAATGACCTATATAATATAGTTAGAACGATCCATAAGGGTAGGACTAGACTTGAAATGGGGACTCAGAGGATAGTCCACATGAAAAACCACAAGGTTCTAGAGAAACCACCTAATTAAAAAAAACACTTTATATGCATCACTAAGCATGGTCTAGTGAAAATACATAAGATACATGGTCACAACTTTTGGATCATCATGATACATAATAACAATCCTCATGAAGTCACAACTAATCATGGAACATTGGACTTAGAAATCATCTCAAAACATGCAAGAGATCAAATTAGGTGATGGGACAATTTGGTAAAGAAAATATGATCATCTTGGTGTGAAACTGAGGGGTAACAACTAGCTCCAACTCGAGGACATGTACTCTATGTGAGAGTGCATGAAAAATCCAAAATCTGCACGACTTGTTAATTTGAACCATTTTCACCAAATATAGAAGATATCCTAGAGAGGGACAAAAACACAAGTGTTTTGTCCCTACTTGTGTAATAATAAATAAAAGAAGAAAAGCACATGGGTACTAGTTAGAACTTAGAAATATCATGATTCACAAGGAGAATTTATAACAATGAGAGTATTAACTACTTCATCAAAACACAATTCAAATGTAGAAATAAATAAAATGAAATGTAGGAAAATAAAATATAATGCTCGTGCTAAAGAGCTTATTCATACTAATATAATTTACAAGGATTCTCTATGACATCATGTATCATCTTTGAAAAACAACTTCAGAATTTGCATTTAAGGACAACGATAATCTCACCATCCAAGTGACTAAGACAGAAAGAATTATCCTATGCAGTATCCTTGATTTTATAGGGACCTGACCACAAACTTTTGAACTTGCCATGTTTCTTGATTTTTCAATCCTTTTATTGCACATGAGAACAAGGTCGTCTTTCTAGAAAGTTCTTAGGCGAGTCTTTTTGTTGAATTTACCTTTGACCTTTTTTTGGTTCTTTGTGAAGTGGTCAAAGGATTTTCTTCTACTTTCATCAAGTTATATTAGTTGGTTAATTATACTTAGAACCACATCTTGGTCATGGGAGAACTTAATTTAGTATACAAATATATGTAATTGAACAGGCAATTTAAATTCCATCCCATATACTAGTACAAATAGGATTTCACTGGTGGAATCTTTCTTGGTTATCCTATCAGCTCATAGTGCATTGTTAATCTTATTATCCTAACTTTTCTTACTACCCCCCATCATCTTCTTTATCGTGACCATCAAATTCTTATTGCTAGATTCTGCAAAAAACATTTCTTTGAGGATAGTAGTTGGAGGAGTGGGATAGGAAAATGCCATAATTGAAGAAAAAGGTAAAGAATGTCATGGAACCAAAGGCTTTGGCATTGTCAGTTGTGATATTTGTTGGAACCCCAAATCTAGTGATGTTTTTTTCTTATAGGAATTCCATCACTACCTTGTAAGTTTCCCTCTTAATAGGTATCGCTTCAACCCATTTGGTAAAGCATTCAGTGGTCGTGAGAATCCATCGATGATTGTTGCTAGAGTCATCTTTGAACTCACCTATGAATTCAAGGCCCCATTATAGGAAGGGAAATTCTACTATGACCAATTGAAAAGGTAAGGTGATCCAGGTGGATATCGGTGGCCACCCACCTTTTCCAACTCGCTCAAAATAGTTTTCTGGCAATTTTGGTAATTTACTATTTTTAACCGTTTTTAACTTCCAGAGTTGTTTTGAGGCCCTAAACAACGTTTTTGGGAAAATGGGGAGAAATATTTAAGTTCCTTCATATTTACCTCAAAATGAATCTCCTCGATGATACCTTTCCAACGGGCTATCATGTGCCTAAAACAAAGATCGTATGTAAAAGTTACGACCCCACGAAGTTGATGTACTAACTTACCCAAACGGGGCCCACATGACTTTTGGCGCTTCATCCCATAGGGTTAGGTTTTTGGATGTCTAGGGTTTTGGGCATTCATGTTTATTGTAAAAAGNTATTTTTTTATGGATTAAAAATGGAAGCAAGGTTATTAAAGACCCAATATCCTTCACTCTAGCTAAAAATTAGTGTAAAACCCTACAAGGAAGGGTTCCAAAAGGAATCCACCTTCAATTAGCAAATCCAACTATACCCTTGCAATTGATATCAGTGGTTGACTCCAAGAGCTAGTGCTAAAACCCTAGGGTTAATGAAGTCAAGAAAGACTTCTTTTAAATGAACTATTTTCTTATGGATTAAAAATGGAAGTAAGGTTATTAAAGACTCAGTAACCTCCACTCTAGCTAAAAAATAATGCAAAACCCTACAAGGAAGGGTTCCAAAAAGAATCCACCTTCAAGTAGCAAATCCAACTATACCCTAGCAATTGATATGAGTGGTTGAAGAAAGAAACTAGTGCTAAAAACCTAGGGTTAATGAAGTCAAGAAAGACTTCTTTTAAATGACCTATTTTATTATGGATTAAAAATGGAAGTAAGGTTGTTAAAGATTCAATAACCTCCACTCTAGCTAAAAATTATTGTAAAAGGCTACAAGGAAGTGTTCCAAAAGTATCCTTCAACTAGCAAATCCAACTATACCCTAGCAATTGATATCAATGAGCTTGCTAGAATTCTTAGAAGATATATAAAGAAAACTATCAATTAACAATAACTAAGATAGCAAGAGAGGAAAGAGGTTTTACCACACATAACTCTCTCCAAGTGGTAGAATTCACCCTTGAATGGATCGAATTGCTATTCTTGGTTATGTAAACGAATTAACAACATCCAACTTTAAGCACCAAAATATTGTAGCCACAAGGAGAAGACCTTTAACAAGAACCCAAATCTTCTTAATGATTGATAATAAACAAACATTTTTTTGAAGTATTCTAACAACAACAAAATAATCTATGAGGGGAGCCTCTTATATAGTGTTTGAGGCTCACGAACCCTCTCAATACAATAATATTTTTCTAGGGATAAACCATTAGATCTAGCCAAGGAGATCATAAAAAATTATTATCCTCCAATTAACTAATGGGTAAAATTGTTAACATGTAAGGCCCTCTAGGTCACATGTGTGGTACATAGGGGCTCAAAAAGATGGAAACCCTCCTAAAATTCTCTGACAACCTCATGGTGAGTTCTCCAAGGCCAATTTGGATTTATGTAGGAACACAATGGAATATAGAAATACACATAAACACAGAGATGCAGTGGAAATAAGACTTCATTTCATTAATAACAAATGACTGAAATATGCTTACAGACAGAATGGAAATAAACTAACTAGGGCATTGGTAGCTTATCTCTGAGAAGAGATGCAGTGGCTACTGGCCTTTGAACTGTGTTACAATGAGGCTCGAAGGCCTATTATTATTGAGAAACAATGGAAAATCCTAAACATCCAAAGACCTAACCCTAGGAGATGAAACGCCAAGACTATGGGCCCCATTTGGGTAAGTTGGTACATCAATTTCCCGGGGGTGTAACTTTGGCATACGATCTCCATTTGACACGTTCCATACCTCGTTAGAAATATCTATTCGAGGAATACAAATTTTGGGTGAGCAATATTGATCTATCATCCATGTTGCTCCCTGTTTTCCCAAAAAACATCGTTTAAGGCCTCAAAACGGCTCCGGAAGTTCAAGACCTGAAAAACTGCTAAAAATAGTAAATTGTGTGGAAACTCAAAAACTGAAAGAAGCAATGGTGGGGGTCTAGGTGGAATAGGTGGGTGGCCACCAATATCCACCTGTATCAAAGGCATAACCAACTCCTTCCTTCATGCTAACGACTACCTCCAAATCAAGGAAGTTCCAAAAGAACTCCCATAAGCCAAGGAGATGCTCCAACAACCTCAACAAAGTAGATGACTCCTCAAATATGGTGACACGTGCCTCCAAATATGTGTCAAATGGAGGATCACTCCATAGGATATGATGTGGCATCCTCCAACAAAGCATAATGCATGAAAAACTTACTCAAAAGGTCCAAGGCATTGAAGGAAGGGAACCTTCAAGATCTAAGTGCATAAAAATATGTAGAAGCCCCTCATATAGGTGTTTTACATTATCTTAAGTACCAAAAACACGTCATATAACCCAAAAGTGTTGGGGAGACAATCACCTAGGCCATGTATGGCATACATGCATAGATACATGCTTAGGCTAAAGGGGAAGTTTGTTTTTAGATGTGATAACCTTTACAATATAATATCACAACTTTTACAAAGTGGTAAAGTGAAAAAACAGAGGAGTACTCTAAGTAAAGTGTCTTAATAGATCCACTCCAAGACCCCTGCACACCCACCTTGGCCATAAATGACCTATATAATATAGTTAGAACGATCCATAAGGGTAGGACTAGACTTGAAATGGGGACTCAGAGGATAGTCCACATGAAAAACCACAAGGTTCTAGAGAAACCACCTAATTAAAAAAAACACTTTATATGCATCACTAAGCATGGTCTAGTGAAAATACATAAGATACATGGTCACAACTTTTGGATCATCATGATACATAATAACAATCCTCATGAAGTCACAACTAATCATGGAACATTGGACTTAGAAATCATCTCAAAACATGCAAGAGATCAAATTAGGTGATGGGACAATTTGGTAAAGAAAATATGATCATCTTGGTGTGAAACTGAGGGGTAACAACTAGCTCCAACTCGAGGACATGTACTCTATGTGAGAGTGCATGAAAAATCCAAAATCTGCACGACTTGTTAATTTGAACCATTTTCACCAAATATAGAAGATATCCTAGAGAGGGACAAAAACACAAGTGTTTTGTCCCTACTTGTGTAATAATAAATAAAAGAAGAAAAGCACATGGGTACTAGTTAGAACTTAGAAATATCATGATTCACAAGGAGAATTTATAACAATGAGAGTATTAACTACTTCATCAAAACACAATTCAAATGTAGAAATAAATAAAATGAAATGTAGGAAAATAAAATATAATGCTCGTGCTAAAGAGCTTATTCATACTAATATAATTTACAAGGATTCTCTATGACATCATGTATCATCTTTGAAAAACAACTTCAGAATTTGCATTTAAGGACAACGATAATCTCACCATCCAAGTGACTAAGACAGAAAGAATTATCCTATGCAGTATCCTTGATTTTATAGGGACCTGACCACAAACTTTTGAACTTGCCATGTTTCTTGATTTTTCAATCCTTTTATTGCACATGAGAACAAGGTCGTCTTTCTAGAAAGTTCTTAGGCGAGTCTTTTTGTTGAATTTACCTTTGACCTTTTTTTGGTTCTTTGTGAAGTGGTCAAAGGATTTTCTTCTACTTTCATCAAGTTATATTAGTTGGTTAATTATACTTAGAACCACATCTTGGTCATGGGAGAACTTAATTTAGTATACAAATATATGTAATTGAACAGGCAATTTAAATTCCATCCCATATACTAGTACAAATAGGATTTCACTGGTGGAATCTTTCTTGGTTATCCTATCAGCTCATAGTGCATTGTTAATCTTATTATCCTAACTTTTCTTACTACCCCCCATCATCTTCTTTATCGTGACCATCAAATTCTTATTGCTAGATTCTGCAAAAAACATTTCTTTGAGGATAGTAGTTGGAGGAGTGGGATAGGAAAATGCCATAATTGAAGAAAAAGGTAAAGAATGTCATGGAACCAAAGGCTTTGGCATTGTCAGTTGTGATATTTGTTGGAACCCCAAATCTAGTGATGTTTTTTTCTTATAGGAATTCCATCACTACCTTGTAAGTTTCCCTCTTAATAGGTATCGCTTCAACCCATTTGGTAAAGCATTCAGTGGTCGTGAGAATCCATCGATGATTGTTGCTAGAGTCATCTTTGAACTCACCTATGAATTCAAGGCCCCATTATAGGAAGGGAAATTCTACTATGACCAATTGAAAAGGTAAGGTGATCCAGGTGGATATCGGTGGCCACCCACCTTTTCCAACTCGCTCAAAATAGTTTTCTGGCAATTTTGGTAATTTACTATTTTTAACCGTTTTTAACTTCCAGAGTTGTTTTGAGGCCCTAAACAACGTTTTTGGGAAAATGGGGAGAAATATTTAAGTTCCTTCATATTTACCTCAAAATGAATCTCCTCGATGATACCTTTCCAACGGGCTATCATGTGCCTAAAACAAAGATCGTATGTAAAAGTTACGACCCCACGAAGTTGATGTACTAACTTACCCAAACGGGGCCCACATGACTTTTGGCGCTTCATCCCATAGGGTTAGGTTTTTGGATGTCTAGGGTTTTGGGCATTCATGTTTATTGTAAAAAGGCCTTCAGAGCCTCATTGTAATCATCTTCTTGCGAATGTGAGTAGTCGTCACATCTCTTATCAGAGATAAGCTGCCACCATTCTAGCAAGTCTTTCACTCTGTATTTTTACAGTCTCTATACATTTATTTCATTAATAGAAATCGTGTATTACTGTATATATATTAATCTTGTTATATTTCCAATATATCTTTGTTATATTGTTGTCTCTCTTGCAATATCTTTGAATATTTCTGTGTTATATCTCTGCTCTCATTTTGTGCCAAAAATAATTTGGATCAGTGGTATCAGAGTAGGTTGCTCTGGATCGTTTTTCAGTGCATGTCCCCGATGAGGTCCGAGTATAGAAAGTTGGGTCTCAAGCTTGTCTCTCTTGAGGACAACCGCTCTCACACACCCAAGAAACCTTCAATGGCGGAAGAAAATAAAAACGATGGAACAGACGATTTTATCAATTTGTTGCTTGAGCAGTCTCTCATGCGACAGAGGGATGAAATGATGGAGAATTTTTCCCACATCCTTCAAAACCTGTCGATATCATCAAGTGCATCTTCATCAAGCGGCTACTTTGGAGGCACCTCACCTTTTAAGGTACAGGTCAATTTTGATATTCCTATATTTGAAGGCCAGATAGATGTGGATGCCCTAGATAAATGGTTAAATCTGTTAGAAGGTTATTTTTCTATTCATAATTTTTCCGACAGGGAAAATATCACATTCACACTCCTTAAATCTCTCCCCCATGTCAAATATTGGTGGGAAACTTATTGGGAGCAAAGTTCCACAGAGGAGTCTGGAATATATGGGGTCGAGCCCACTTGGGATTTTTTTGTGGATGCAGTAAAGGAACAGTATNTCATCAAAACACAATTCAAATGTAGAAATAAATAAAATGAAATGTAGGAAAATAAAATATAATGCTCGTGCTAAAGAGCTTATTCATACTAATCTAATTTACAAGGATTCTCTATGACATCATGTATCATCTTTGAAAAACAACTTCAGAATTTGCTCATTTAAGGGCAACGATAATCTCACCATCCAAGTGACTAAGACAGAAAGAATTATCCTATGTAGTATCCTTGATTTTATAGGGACCTAACCACAAAATTTTGAACTTGCCATGTTTCTTGATTTTTCAATCCTTTTATTCCACATGAGAACAAGGTCGTCTTTCTAGAAAGTTCTTAGGCGAGTCTTTTTGTTGAATTTACCTTTGACCTTTTTTAGGTTCTTTGTGAAGTGGTCAAAGGATTTTCTTCTACTTTCATCAAGTTATATTAGTTGGTTAATTCTACTTAGAACCACATCTTGGTCATGGGAGAACTTAATTTAGTATACAAATATATGTAATTGAACAGGCAATTTAAATTCCATCCCATATACTAGTACAAATAGGATTTTACTGGTGGAATCTTTCTTGGTTATCCTATCAGCTCATAGTGCATTGTTAATCTTACTATCCTAACTTTTCTTATTACCCCCCATCATCTTCTTTATCGTGACCATCAAATTCTTATTGCTAGATTCTGCAAAAACATTTCTTTGAGGATAGTAGTTGGAGGAGTGGGATAGGAAAATGCCATAATTGAAGAAAAAGGTAAAGAATGCCATGGAACCAAAGGCTTTGGCATTGTCAGTTGTGATCTTTGTTGGAACCCCAAATCTAGTGATGTTTTTTTCTTATATGAATTCCATCACTACCTTGTAAGTTTCCCTCTTAATAGGTATCGCTTCAACCCATTTGGTAAAGCAGTCAGTGGTCGTGAGAATCCATCGATGATTGTTGCTAGAGTCATCTTTGAACTCACCTATGAATTCAAGACCCCATTATAGGAAGGGAACTTCTACTATGACCAATTGCAAAGGTAAGGTGATCCATGTGGATATCGGTGGCCACCCACCTTTTCCAACTGGCTCAAAATAGTTTTCTGGCAATTTTGGTAATTTACTATTTTTAACCATTTTTAACTTCTAGAGTTGTTTTGAGGCCCTAAACAACGTTTTTGGGAAAATGGGGAGAAACATGTAAGTTCCTTCATATTTACCTCAAAATGAATCTCCTCGACGATACCTTTCCAACGGGCTATCATGTGCCTAAAACAGAGATTGTATGCAAAAGTTACGACCCCAGGAAGTTGATGTACTAACTTACCCAAACGGGGCCCACATGACTTTTGGCGCTTCATCCCATAGGGTTAGGTTTTTGGATGTCTAGGGTTTTGGGCATTCATGTTTATTGTAAAAAGGCCTTCAGAGCCTCATTGTAATCATCTTCTTGCGAATGTGAGTAGTCGTCACATCTCTTATCAGAGATAAGCTGCCACCATTCTAGCAAGTCTTTCACTCTGTATTTTTACAGTCTCTATACATTTATTTCATTAATAGAAATCGTGTATTACTGTATATATATTAATCTTGTTATATTTCCAATATATCTTTGTTATATTGTTGTCTCTCTTGCAATATCTTTGAATATTTCTGTGTTATATCTCTGCTCTCATTTTGTGCCAAAAATAATTTGGATCAGTGGTATCAGAGTAGGTTGCTCTGGATCGTTTTTCAGTGCATGTCCCCGATGAGGTCCGAGTATAGAAAGTTGGGTCTCAAGCTTGTCTCTCTTGAGGACAACCGCTCTCACACACCCAAGAAACCTTCAATGGCGGAAGAAAATAAAAACGATGGAACAGACGATTTTATCAATTTGTTGCTTGAGCAGTCTCTCATGCGACAGAGGGATGAAATGATGGAGAATTTTTCCCACATCCTTCAAAACCTGTCGATATCATCAAGTGCATCTTCATCAAGCGGCTACTTTGGAGGCACCTCACCTTTTAAGGTACAGGTCAATTTTGATATTCCTATATTTGAAGGCCAGATAGATGTGGATGCCCTAGATAAATGGTTAAATCTGTTAGAAGGTTATTTTTCTATTCATAATTTTTCCGACAGGGAAAATATCACATTCACACTCCTTAAATCTCTCCCCCATGTCAAATATTGGTGGGAAACTTATTGGGAGCAAAGTTCCACAGAGGAGTCTGGAATATATGGGGTCGAGCCCACTTGGGATTTTTTTGTGGATGCAGTAAAGGAACAGTATTACCCTGTTGGAAACTATGAGGACTAGTACATGAGATGGACCACACTGCAGCAAGAGAGGGGCCAAGCAGTGTCAGAGTTCACTAATACATTCCATACCTTGTGCACCAATCTAGGTACCAAAGACTCTGAGCGACATTTGGTTCTGAAATACCGCGGGGCTCTACACAGATACATCCAAACTGAAATGGATTTTCTGGATATCTCATCACTCGGTGTTGTGTATCGATGTGTTGTTAAAATCAAGAAGAAATTTAAGCACCGGCGCAAATGGGAGTTCGGGTTTGCAAGTCCAAAACAACCAAAGTATGAGAAATACGGCCCTAACAAAAGTTTCCCGGTAACTAGTCCAAGCCACAGGAAAAGAAGGGTCACGGGAAGACAAAGAAGGACACCGGAAAATGGTGTGATTTCCACAAAATCCCCTGGCACAACACTGATGACTGTCGCTCAAAATAGTCATTGGTGGTCGAGATCAAATACAAGGAGTTGAACCCCGATTCAGAATCTGATTCTGAAAATACTGGTAAAAGACAGATCATCGACACAAACCCCATTGCTATTGTCACAACCGCAACAATTCAACCAGAAGAACCAACTGATCCTGAAGAGAGGGAGCGCCTTTTTTATTCACAGATGTGGTTGAAGGGGACCCCGCTGCATTTTATTGTTGATAGTGGAAGCCAGAAGAACCTCATCTCAGCAGAGGTCATCAAACAGTTGGGATTGTCGACAACACCGCACCCACAGCCATACAACATCGGGTGGCTTCTCCAAGGAAGAGATCTTTGTGTCAGCCAGCAGTGTCGATTGTCATATGGCATCTATCCCTTCAAGGATGAGGTATTATGTGATGTTTCCCCACTAGATGTCAGTGACATTCTCTTGGGCCAGCCATATATGTGGAAGCGCCATGCTATTTATGAGTCTCGACCCCATAGTGTCATTATTACTTTGGGGGGTCATCTCTACATAATACTAGAGGTAGTTCCAACTATTGTCCCACCTAAACAGTGCCACAAGGTAGTATCTCATACTACAAAATTCACCTTCTTCACAATCTATTCGAAAGGTGAACAGGAGGATACTGCAACCACTACAGCCTCAGCCCAAGCACCTTTTATCCAACAGAAGCAGGTTGACAAGACTGCAACAAAACACAAATATTTCGTCTACACACAAACATCTCATGTAGCCAGACCGGTTGAACATATTCAACCTTGTCAGCAACAGGTTCATGATATCCTTCCACAAACCAAGCAACGCGACGTCTCCAACAAGGCAAGCAGCTCACCAAGATTCAGATTCAGCAAACGCTTCTCCCTCTCCCTTGGGAACTCAATGCAATGGAGACCATTTCTTCCTAAGGAGGGAGTATTGATCCAGGTGGATATCGGTGGCCACCCACCTTTTCGAACTGGCTCAAAACAGTTTTCTAGCAATTTTGGTAATTTACTATTTTTAACAGTTTTAACTTCCGGAGTTGTTTTGAGGCCCTAAACGACATTTTTTTGGAAAAATGGGGAGAAATATGGAAGTTCCTTCGAAATTTCCCTCAAAATGAATCTCCTCGACGATACCTTTCCAACGGGCTATCATGCGCCTAAAACAGAGATTGTATGCAAAAGTTACGACCCCGAGAAGTTGATGTACTAGCTTACCCAAACGAGGCCCGCATGAATTTTGGCGCTTCATCTTCTAGGGTTAGGTTTTTGGATGTCTAGGGTTTTTGGCACTCTTGTTTATTGTAAAAATGCCTTCAGAGCCTCATTGTAATCATCTTCTTGCGAATGCGAGTTGATGTCACATCTCTTCTCAGAGATAAGCTGCCACCATTCTAGCGAGTCTTTCACTCTATATTTTTACAGTCTCTGTACATTTATTTCATTAATAGAAATCATGTATTACTATATATCTCTTACTCTTGTTATATTTCTGATATATCTCTGTTATATTGTTGTCTCTCTTGCAATATCTCTGAATATTTATGTGTTATATCTCTGCTCTCATTTCGTGCCGAAAATAATCTGGATCATAAGGAGACTAATTTTTGTCTACCCATGAAAATTTGACAAAGATGACAAGACCTTGGAAACTTGTAGACATTAGAAATATGGTGGGTCAATAGTAATNGAAGTTGATGTACTAACTTACCCAAACGGGGCCCACATGACTTTTGGCGCTTCATCCCATAGGGTTAGGTTTTTGGATGTCTAGGGTTTTGGGCATTCATGTTTATTGTAAAAAGGCCTTCAGAGCCTCATTGTAATCATCTTCTTGCGAATGTGAGTAGTCGTCACATCTCTTATCAGAGATAAGCTGCCACCATTCTAGCAAGTCTTTCACTCTGTATTTTTACAGTCTCTATACATTTATTTCATTAATAGAAATCGTGTATTACTGTATATATATTAATCTTGTTATATTTCCAATATATCTTTGTTATATTGTTGTCTCTCTTGCAATATCTTTGAATATTTCTGTGTTATATCTCTGCTCTCATTTTGTGCCAAAAATAATTTGGATCAGTGGTATCAGAGTAGGTTGCTCTGGATCGTTTTTCAGTGCATGTCCCCGATGAGGTCCGAGTATAGAAAGTTGGGTCTCAAGCTTGTCTCTCTTGAGGACAACCGCTCTCACACACCCAAGAAACCTTCAATGGCGGAAGAAAATAAAAACGATGGAACAGACGATTTTATCAATTTGTTGCTTGAGCAGTCTCTCATGCGACAGAGGGATGAAATGATGGAGAATTTTTCCCACATCCTTCAAAACCTGTCGATATCATCAAGTGCATCTTCATCAAGCGGCTACTTTGGAGGCACCTCACCTTTTAAGGTACAGGTCAATTTTGATATTCCTATATTTGAAGGCCAGATAGATGTGGATGCCCTAGATAAATGGTTAAATCTGTTAGAAGGTTATTTTTCTATTCATAATTTTTCCGACAGGGAAAATATCACATTCACACTCCTTAAATCTCTCCCCCATGTCAAATATTGGTGGGAAACTTATTGGGAGCAAAGTTCCACAGAGGAGTCTGGAATATATGGGGTCGAGCCCACTTGGGATTTTTTTGTGGATGCAGTAAAGGAACAGTATAACCCTGTTGGAAACTATGAGGACCAGTACATGAGATGGACCACACTGCAGCAAGAGAGGGGCCAAGCAGTGTCAGAGTTCACTAATACATTCCATACCTTGTGCACCAATCTAGGTACCAAAGACTCTGAGTGACATTTGGTTCTGAAATACCATGGGGCTCTACACAGATACATCCAAACTGAAATGGATTTTCTGGATATCTCATCACTCGGTGTTATGTATCGATGTGTTGTTAAAATCGAGAAGAAATTTAAGCACCAGCGCAAATGGGAGTTCGGGTTTGCAAGTCCAAAACAACCAAAGTATGAGAAATACGACCCTAACAAAAGTTTCCTGGTAACTAGTCCAAGCCACAGGAAAAGAAGGGTCACGCGAAGACAAAGAAGGACACCGGAAAATGGTGTGATTTCCACAAAATCCCCTGGCACAACACTGATGATTGTTGCTCAAAATAGTCATTGGTGGTCGAGATCAAAGACAAGGAGTTGAACCCCGATTCAGAATCTGATTCTGAAAATACTGGTAAAAGACAGATCATCAACGCAGACCCCATTGTTATTGTCGCAACCGCAACAATTCAACCAGAAGAACCAACCGATCCTGAAGAGGGGGGGGGCACCTTTTTTATTCACAGATGTGGGTGAAGGGGACCCCGCTGCATTTTATTGTTGATAGTGGAAGCCAGAAGAACCTCATCTCAGCAGAGGTCGTCAAACAGTTGGGATTGTCGACAACACCGCACCCACATCCATACAACATCGGTTGGCTTCTCCAAGGAAGAGATCTTTGTGTCAGCCAGCAGTGTCGATTGTCATATGGCATCCATCCCTTCAAGGATGAGGTATTATGTGGTGTTTCCCCACTAGATTTCAGTGACATTCTCTTGGGCCAGCCATATATGTGGAAGCGCCATGTTATTTATGAGTCTTGACCCCATAGTGTCATTATTACTTTGGGGGGTCATCTCTACATAATACTAGAGGTATTTCCAACTATTTTCCCACCTAAATAGTGCCGCAAGGTAGTATCTCATACTACAAAATTCACCTTCTCCACAATCTGTTCAAAAGGTGAACAGGAGGATACTGCAACCACTACAGCCTCAGCCCAAGCACCTTTTATCCAACAGAAGCAAGTTGACAAGACTGCAACAAAACACAAATATTTCGTCTACACACAAACATCTCATGTAGCTAGACCGGTTGAACATATTCAACCCTATCAGCAACAGGTTCATGATATCCTTCCACAAACCAAGCAACGCGACGTCTCCAACAAGGCAAGCAGCTCACCAAGATTCAGATTCAGCAAACGCTTCTCCCTCTCCCTTGGGAACTCAATGCAATGGAGACCATTTCTTCCTAAGGAGGGAGTATTGATCCAGGTGGATATCGGTGGCCACCCACCTTTTCCAACTGGCTCAAAACAGTTTTCTAGCAATTTTGGTAATTTACTATTTTTAACAGTTTTAACTTCTGGAGTTGTTTTGAGGCCCTAAACGACATTTTTTTGGAAAAATGGGGATAAATATGGAAGTTCCTTCGAAATTTCCCTCAAAATGAATCTCCTCGATGATACCTTTCCAACGGGCTATCATGCGCCTAAAACGGAGATTGTATGAAAAAGTTATGACCCCGAGAAGTTGATGTACTAGCTTACCCAAACGAGGCCCGCATGAATTTTGGCACTTCATCTTCTAGGGTTAGGTTTTTGGATGTCTAGGGTTTTTGGCACTCTTTTTTATTGTAAAAAGACCTTCAGAGCCTCATTGTAATCATCTTCTTGCGAATGCGAGTAGCTGTCACATCTCTTCTCAGAGATAAGCTGCCACCATTCTAGCGAGTCTTTCACTCTNCGAAAATAATCTGGATCATAAGGAGACTAATTTTTGTCTACCCATGAAAATTTGACAAAGATGACAAGACCTTGGAAACTTGTAGACATTAGAAATATGGTGGGTCAATAGTAATCAACCCTTAGAATATTGTGGATTTTTGTTCTCGTTGCATAATTTCCACCACATAGCCCCTTATGAAATTCATCCATGAGTTTCTTTGATTCTTCGAGGTCTATGAATCTAAGGATTAATCCTTCGGGATTCCTCCATCCCAAACCTTCATTAATGAAGCAAAAATTAGTGCCTCTTAATCTTAAATATCACCTTTTACAATCTACTAGGGACTCAGGACATGTATGACTCTTAATATAGTAAATGATATCACCATACCACTCATTTTGTTCCAATTTATTGAACATTGTAGACTTAGTTGCCTCTTTACTAATTTATTTGGCTTAGTTTCCAAGTCATATTATTTTATCTTCACCACCCATTTGCCTCTAACTCCTAAGAAATCTTACTAAGATAATATATCTCTTATCACTAAGCAAGGAATGTAGGCCACTACTTTAGAATATCCAACATATGCCCTAAAATTATTTAAGGACTTGACAAGTGCATAAGCTTGTTTCTTCGTAATGGCATATTTCAATTCAACATCCCTAAGGGATTTACTCATAAAAGATATTGGTTTCTCTTCACCTTGATCATTCTTTTGAAGTATGATACCAACTACAGGCTCTTCATAAATGAATGAGAAAATTTGGAAATCCTTGGAATAATCCGGGCTAACTAACACTAGTTATTTTACAATTTATTATTTGATTATTTCAAAGACTAGTTTACCCTCATCATTCCATTTAAAATCAATATCTTTCTTAAGACATTTAGATATGGGTTAGTTATATTAGCAAAATTGGGAATAAATCTTCTTATGAAGTTCATTTTTCCAAAGAACGACTAAAGTGATTTCTTATTCATGGGTAAAAGGATTTGCTTGATGACTTCTATCCTCTCAAGATCAACCTTCACCCCATCCTTTAATACTATGTGTTCGAGGAGTTTACCCTCATGAATCATGAATATGGATTTATTAGGGTTCAATGAGATCCCACATTTGCGTCATTTCTCGAACACTTGCTTAAGATGTTTCACATGAGAGTTTCTTTCCTTCGAAAACGGAGTGAGATCATCTTAATAAATCTCAATTATTTTACCATGAGATCTCTAAATAAAGGCTATGGCTCTTTGAAATGTAGCAGCCACATTAAGTAAGCCAAAAGGCATTCTCATATATTTGAAGGTGCCCTAGGGTGTGGTGAATTTTGTCTTATGTTGATCATCTATGTTCACCAATACTTGGTTATAGCTAGATAATCCATATAACAAGGAAATCATTCCATATCCCCAAATCCTTTGTAATAGATGTTCCATGTTGGGCAATGGATAATTATCCATTTTAAACAATTCATATAGGTTCCTAAAGTCGACACATAACACCTAATCTCTTCATTTTTTTCCTCACCATTAAAAGATTTTCTACCCAAGTTGAATGTCTTATGGGACCAATGATTTTGGCTTCGAGCATTTTTTGCAATTCTTTTTTAATAAGGGGTGCCAACTTAGGATTTATTTATCTTAGCTTTTCCATGAAGGACTTGGCATCCTCCTTTAAATGAATGGCATGTTTGATAATTTCACCATTGTAAGCCTTAAAATCAGCATATGACCAAACAAAGATATCCATGTATTCTCTTATTAGGTTTTCAATGTCTCTTCTTTCTTCATTGGAAGCACCTTTACCTATATTTATGAGCTCCAGGCTCTCAGGTGATCTTAAATTGATCTCCATATAATCATTATGTTTGATTACCTCTTTCTTTTGTTTGTACATGTAATGTCTATTGAATATTTTTTTTTAAAGGGACAAGTTTGATGGGAAATTTTTATACTTTAATTTTGGTTCTTCAATATATTATTTCCCTTACTCCCTATAATGTATATCATATTGCATGAATTCCTATAGGTTGTTCATAAATCTTAGAATTTTTGAATCATTTTTTAAAACCTATCAATGGTCGAAGTTACCAAAAATGGAGGGCCTAAAGATAATTTCCATTCTACCCCTCCTTAATACCTCCTCACAAGGTTGGAGGGTTGAGGAAACAATTGCCAAGGCATTGACTTGTTCATTAAAAATTATCATTTCAACCTCTAGAGATAGGGCATTGAAAAGTTTCATTGTGTCCCAGACTAAATTCTTATACCTTTTTAACCTATAATTCTTGCAAGTGACTTGTTCCTTTACTTGCTTGTTCACTAAGTTAGAATCACCTATGAAATTTAGAAATTTGATTTCCATGTCTTTAGCAAGTCATTCACTAGAAATGTAATGAAGAACGGGAGATGACTACCATTATGCTTGCCTTTTTGGGTCATGGCTTGTAAGAGTACTAGGCAATATTTGTTGGTCTCAATGACTTGACTTGGTTCTATAAATTTTTCAATACTACCAAGTAACTCCTTTAGCTTTGTGTTTATTGAGGGAAACTTAGCTAACTCGGTCAAAGGAACGAGAACCTTGACATTAATAACCCATTATATCAAACTTCAGATTAGGGGATGAACTTATTGAAGGTTCCCTTTGAGGCCCTCTTGAACTTGAATCAATGGTTTGATTACCCATTTGGAATCCTATAGGTATTTCTTTATCTACTTGAGGAACAATGCATTTCCTTAATTGATATGGGATGCCCTTATGTCTCCTAGCTCACATTCTTTCAATTTACTCTTGAGAGAGCCTCTCACCAAATATCCTAAGAGCTCTCTCAGAATTTATGCCCTTGTTCTTAACTTTTTTTATATTTTCTTGGGAAAAAGGGTAAGATTTCCTCCCTTCAAATAGATTATTACAAGTATCTAAGTAGTTGTTACTATCTTGATTATTTGGTTTGTCACTGAATAGCTCTAAGTACCTAGCACAAGTCTTTTCCTCGTGAAAATATTGACAAGCTTTGAAATATGGAGGAAACTCATGATCAACTATGTTGGTTGGTTATAATGTGACAAGAGGTCTTTGATTTTAGTGAGGGCCTCAATACCTCTCATTTCTAGGGGGATACCTTTGTTGCTGATTTTTTTCCACTTGAACTAACCTATTTTGCAATGATTTTTTTTGTTGAGTAAAGTTAGTTTACATTCTCTTCATTGCTCAAGTAGATTGATGATCATGAGGAATATCATGAACCAATTTATCAAATCTTAAATTAAATTCACCCATAGTTTCATTTTTATTCATCTTTATAATTGTTAATGCATTCAAAAGAAACCTACTATCTCTCTTTTCTATCCATCTAAAAAATAAAGTGTCTCTACAACCATCAAGATAATTTATACTATTATCAGTTAAACTAGTACACCATTTTCAAGCATTTTTCTTAAGTGATAAAGTAAACCATTTAAACAAGACATCAAGGTGTTGCACATTTTCATTTCTAATAAAATCCATGAAGGCATCCCAATGATCATTTGCACTAATACCATTATCTCCATGAAATATTGACAATCTTCCCAAAGACTTGGGTAGATCATGGGGTTGACCAACAATAGTTGAGAAATCAAAAGGCTTGTAGCAATTAGATAACCAAGGGGAAACCATTATACTTTGAGGATTAAGAGAGCTTGAGTTATTAGTAAATAGGTTTCTTATATTTTGAATAGAATCAAATCTCAAATTATTATTAGCTTCCCTAGATTTATTCTTATTTATTCTTTGTCTATAAATTTTCTTCAGCTTAGAAACAAGACAAATTAAATCTTGAGATGTCTTCATGTATTGCATTTCTTAAATATATTTTCTTTATATGGAGTCATCATATGAGCTATATGAATTGAAATCTAAATATCATACTCATCAAAGACACATTTATGAGAAGATATCTTCATAAAATTAGAGGTTATGGACTTTATTCTTGGCAATGATGCCAAAAATGTTACCTCATAATACATGTGGAAAAACCCAATCCGCAGATGCAACCTTAATGTAAATATTAGGAGTTGTACCATTGTCACCTTAATACAACTTAGTCTTCACTTTTGGCTGGCTCTCCAAAGGCCAAGGGGGGATCCCCGAATTATGTGATGATTATGAGAACCTAAGAAAGTAAATATTAAGATGATTAACCACAAATGTAATAATTTACTTCAATAATGAAGAATTAAATCCAATAAAAGATATAACTTTGTAAAATAAATGATTCAAAACTTAAAGATATGATGATTCATATAAGTTGACTTTAACCTTAGTAGAACCAAGCATACATCAAATAAATCCACTTAGAGATAGAGCAATTAATAATTATGTGGATTAAACCCAAATCTGTCTTTGTGTTATTAAATGAGGGGAATTTCCATATTTGAGCCTATTGGTGAAAACCACTTGATCAACCTCTTCCAATGGTATAAAACTAAGCTCTAATGATTAAATTACAAATCTAATTTATGGTTCACAAGATGAAATTCTAGAGTTTTGAAAATAAATAACTACCCAAGTAAAAGATCAATTCTTGAATGATAAACTTTAGTTCAATCACAATTTAGTATTTTAATATGTGAACCTTGAAATAATTTCAAAAGTCTAGAATATCATTATGACTATATCAAAACACTATACTTAATCAAATTGCAAATCTGATTTGTATTATGCAAGAGTAAATTTTAGATTTTCTTTGATGGATAAAAATAGCTTTAAGTGAAAGGTAAATCTTGAAATATAAAGGGGCTCTGATGGGTTATGTGGCTAGGGTTAGGACTGTAGTTAGGGATTTCGACTAGGGCACGAGAGGCGATTTTTTTGTAGTGGAGATTTTCTAATGGGCAAGGATAGTGGTGAAGCAATCAAAAAATAGGGGACCGGCATGGAGTCGATAAAACACGTGGCCTTCTCAAGTGCCCACTTGGACAGAGGTCAGCCTTGGATGTTGATAAGTGGAGGAGACAAGGATTGGGCGATTGGGTTGGGAGAAATAGGAAGCCTGACTTGGTAGCTTCCGGCTATGGAAAGGGAAGTCTTCCCTATCCCAGGTAAGTCTTATTCATTGTCCCTCTTTCAGTCTTCTTTGGTTGAAGCGGATTTTGAGGTGGGGATTGGGACATTCTTGGAGATTTGGCCATCAGGGCCATCACACATAGAAGGAGGATCTCTCCCCTCCCTTAGTCTTCGAGATGCATTTGAAGATGATTGAAATGATCAATCAGTGGAAGTTTACCTTATATCCTTGCCCACTTCCGCTTAGGAGGGTATAGAACTTGCGGGAAAGTCAGCAGGGGTGAAGGGTTACACAGTGGTAGAAACAAATCAAAGGATCGCGGAGGGTTTTACACCATGGGCTTCGGGTGATCAGGAGGAGACTATTGTGATTTTTTCCTTGAAAGGTTTCATCTTGGCCTTCTTAGATGCAAAAGAACATCTGGGTTACAGTTGGAAAAAGGAGAACAGACGATTATCTCAAAATGTTCTGGGGTCTACAGGTAATGTTGAAGGTACAGTTTTCAGTGGACAAGGGAGGAAGACTGGGGGAGGACAGAGTCATAAGTGGAAAAGCTTAAAATCCAAAGGAAACCTTGGGAGTCTTGTGCTAAGGGAAGACATGGGTTTAAACCAAGTTACTCGAATGGAAAACCAAACTCTTGTAGGAAGAGCAAGTGGAAGAACTTTTTCCCTAAAAACTATGATTGAATGGGTGCATTTTACCTAGAAGGATCATCTTGGTTATGTTCCAGAGATCATATAAATGACTAGGAATTGGTTTTCCTTCAACTTTCTGCAATCGGATCATGCAAAATGGGTCCTGGGAAAATTTTGGAGTGTCAACAACTTCCCCCTGATTTTGAAGCCTTTGAGTCTTCTCTTTGATGCGAGCAGAGAGATAATGGATAAAATTTTGGTCTGGGTTCGACTGTCGGCGTTTCCTTTGTAGTTATAGTCCTTGGAACACTTCAAAGCCATCGGGAAATTTTTAGGGGGTTTTTTAGACGTAGATTTGACCTTTGAGGAAACTAAACAAAGAAAAGTGGCTAGGATCCTAGTCAGCTTGAATGTCAGAGAGGGGCTGGGTGAAGAAGTCGATCTGAGATGGGGAAGGTATACCCATACCCAGATATTGGATTATGAAAATGTTCCCTTTAGATGTTGAAGGTGTCACCAATATGGACACTTGATTATGGTATGTAAGCTTCCATTGAGAACCAGAGGAAGAGGGAATAAAAGCGACAAAGAAAAAGGAATCGTATAGGAGGAAGAGAGAAGCCAAATAGTGGCTTTCATGGATGGATTTCAGATAAACGCGGAGATAATATAGACCAAAGAACAAGGACATGGGGACACTCCTCAGGAAAGGAAAGAATCAACACTAGAACATGGTACCAAATTTGCAGAATAGGTCGAGGATTTAAATATTGTCAAGACATTTTCAGATAGCGTGAAGTGAATGGCCTCAGGTAACCCTTATCTCCTACTCCTCCTTTTATTGTTTTAATAAATAATTTAAATCTAGAAGGAAATGAGTGGTTGGAGGCTCTCATAAACATGTCCCTCTCTACAAGGCCCTATCAAATCGTAACTAGACCTTTGGATACCTCTTTGATTGGATTTCTTTGGTCGATCCTCCAAGCCTAAAGAGGATTTGCAATGTCGATGATGACTCTTCATCTTCGTTGTCTAAGAACTCGTCTTCTCAATATTTCCTTAAATACCAAAAGAAAATTGTTTCCTCGGGAGGATTGGGCAAGGAAGTGATAAGTACATTGGATAGAGGTGGTCGGGGGAGGAAACCATTGATTTCGAAAGCACAATCTAAATCCAAGAGTGACATTTTGGAAGGGAAACAACACTTGATTGAACAGGTGCTTACAACAGTGTGGACCCAGAGAATGGGTTCATGATGAAGCGTATGTCCTTCAACTGCAGGGGTCTGGATGGTCCCCTAAAAAGACCAACGTTAAAAAGGATGATCAGTTCCGAACATCATGATGTATTGTTTTTATAGGAGACTTTGGGGGAAGGGAAGGAAGTAAAATCTAGGATGAAAAGTGTGCTCCTAGGATGGGAGTTTGAAACTTTGGATGCCATGGGAAGATCTGGGGGGTTGGCACTGGGATGGAACACACAGACTATCAAAGTTACAAATTCTTGGGGTATGGAGTCAGGGCTCGACATTACTATTTTAGTGTCGGATTGAGGGGAAGAATTCCACATTCTTAATATTTATGGTCCTTATCAGAATAGAGGCCCATACTGGGACAGTCCTTTTAACAAGTATTTTTTGAAAGACCATTCGATCATTTTAGGGGGAGATTTAATTTTTTCTCTGGGAAAATCAAAAGTATGGGGTTTGCATGCAAGAACTGATTCTCTGGTAGGATACTTCACTCAAAAAAATTCTGATGGAAAATCGATTGATGTTGAACCCACCACACTCAAACCCACTTGGAGGAACAACAAGGTGGGGGAGGACCGAGTAGAAAAATGATTGGATCGGTTTCTGGTGGAAAACTCTTTAATGGAAAGGCATATGTTAATCAAATAGTGGATAGGTTGTGGGAGAATTTCATACCATTGTCTGATCTTCTTTGAAATTAGATAGGGTCCTAAAAAACCAGCTAGTCCCTTCAAATTCAACAAGACATGGCTAAATGATGTATCTGTCATCACTCTTATTAAGGAAAAATTGGTACCCTTCCTTTAGGATAGCTCTCAGTCGACGGCTTATCAATTTGCTGAAAATTTAAAAAGTATCAAGGATAAACTCAGGATTTGGGCTTTTCAGAAAAAACAAAGTGAAGATTAGGAGATAAAATAAATTGAGTTTATTCCGAAAAGGATTTCTAAGGAGGACGGGGGGTTTTGCAACAACTGAGTCCAAGATTTCACTTGTACGTCTGGAAGAGAGGAGGAATAAACTACTCAAGTAAAAGGAAGAATCTTGGAGTCTTAAAAGCAGAGCTATTTGGATGGCAAGTGGATATGAGAATACAAAGTTCTTCCAAGCCTTTGCAAAAGACAACAGGTGTACTAATACCATTTGGCACCTGAGAGATCAGGAGGGAAATTTGGAGAACTCTTTTGAGGGGATGGCAAGACAATTACTGGGGAAAAATCATTTTCAAGAACTCTTTAGAGCAGAGAATCAAGCTACAATTGAAGAAGTGGTTTGAATGGCCCGACTCTTTCCAATATTTTTTGATGAAGAGGACAATAGACTATTGATGGAAGAAGTCTCAGAAGAAGAATTAAAAGAATTCCTTCATAATTTTCAAAAAGACAAAATCCCAAGTCCAGATGGTTGGACTATTGAATTTTTTCTGGGTTTGTATGATTTTCTGCGGCAGGATATGCTCAATTTGGTGGAGGATAGCAGATCCTCAGGGTGAATACCTCTAAGCTTAAACTCTACCTTCATAGATTTAATTCCAAAAGATGATAATCTTGCTTCTTTGGATGAGTTTCGTCCAATATATCTTTGTAACTATATCTACAAAATCATTTCAAAATTTATAGCAAGAAGGGTGAAAAGGATACTCTTAGAAAGAATTTCAAGTGAACGGTTTAGATTTTTGGAAGGCAGACAAATACAAGAAGCGATAGGGGTAGCACAAGAAGGGTTACACAACATTAAATCCAGGAAAATGAAGGGATCAGTGCTAAAAATCAACCTCTCYAAATCCTATGATAGAGTAAGTTAGYTTTATATTTGATTATTAMTAACTMACTTGGGATTTGCAGTTCCTTTCATTAGGTGGATCATGAGTTGTATCTCAAAAGTTTCCTTTAYAGTTCTTATAAATGGCTCTGCTTCAYAATTTTTTCATTCAAAAAGARGCTTAAGKMAAGGCTACCCTCTCTCTCCTCTGATTTTTCYCTTAGTCRWGGAAGGACTCAACAGAGAAATTATGGAGGCAAAAAGATTAGGATCCTTCTCTGGAATCAAAATTTCTCAAACACTCCAGATTACACATCTGTTTTTTGTTGATGATGTGTTGATATTTAGTTTGGGCTCTAGACGAGATGTAGAGACACTAAAAAGCATCCTAAGTCTTGTTTCAAAAGAAACAGGCATGGAAATTAATGAAGAAAAATCATCCCTTACTACAAATTTACTCACTGAAGAAGAGCGACTTGTTTTTAGGAAAAAAATTCCTTTTGAGGAAAAGAGGATTGATGATGGTTTGAAATACCTAGGATTCATTTTAAAACCAAATTATTATAGAAAGGAAGATTGGACATGGCTTTTGAAGAGATTAGAAAAAATATTAAAACTTTGGAGCCATCAATGGATTTCACGTGCACGCAAACTTGTATTAGTAAAATCGATATTGGAATCCATACCAATATACTAGATGTCACTCTCTTGGATCCCGAAAGGAATTTTGGAAGCAGTTATAAAAATTACATTCAGGTTTCTTTGGAGTGGAAAGAAAGAATCGCATGTGACTCCATGGGTATGATGGGAAAAGATTGTTATTCCTAAGGCTCTTGGAGGTTGGGGGTTGAAAAATATCTTTCTCTTTTCCAAAACACTAGTGGCAAAATGTGGATGGAAACTCTTAAAAACCTCCAGTCTCTGGACTAGGGTAGTGGTTCAAAAATATATTGAGTCGGAATCTTTGGAGGTCTAGATTAGGAATCCACAAAAAAAATGAAAGGAGCATCGATGATTTGGAAGGTGGTTATCAACTCCTTCCCGCTCATCGGGGAAGGCTTGGCTTGGAGGATAGGAAATGGGCAGCGGGTTAGATTGGGAACATACCCTTGGCTGGGGTGCGAACGATAGCATATTATTCCCGAACACCTTGTAAATATTTTGAGAACCTGAGGATACAACACTTTAAATAAACTTGCAGGGCCGAGATTAACAACTATCTAGTCCCAAGGATGGAAATCGGCAAGGTCATTGGGTTTAGAAGAGGAGGATGTCACTGAATTGGATAGATATATAACAGATTTAAAGAGATCACATATTAGGCTCAGGGAACATGAGGATGAAATTATTTGGGATTCTTCTCCTTCAGGGATCTACACTCCCAATGATGGATATACCAGACTAAACTTAGATTTGTTTCAAAGAGAGCCAGTCTAGTGGTGGAAAAATCTTTGGAAGCTTAAATGTTTGGCCAAGACAAGATTATTCGAGCTGGGATATCCTCTAGAAGAGAAACAATCGTGGTCTAGGCTGGTGCTATCTCTGTAAATATGAAGGGTAATCAACACTTCATATATTCTTGGAGTGTCGATACATCAAAAAAGTCTGGAATGAATGTTTGAGATTTTTGGAAACACGATGCAAGTGGATTGGTCATTTGGTGGAACAGGCCTGGCAAGATTGGTGGTTGAATAGAGATAACAAGGGATTCAAATCTTTACCTCTCTTGGTAATCTGGGGCATATGGATAGCTCAGAACTTCCTCATTTTTAAAGGAGTCATCATGGATCCAGATATTGCAGCTGCCAAAATCCTTGCCATCCTTTCATCCTTCCCTTAATCTATTGAAAGATTTAAAGCAAGACAGATCCAGGAGGAAGATATTGACAAATCAAACCCTTGGGGTTATTTTGATGGAGCTTCACAAAACAATAGATGTGGGGGAGGAGGTATTTTATTTCTATCATATACACATCATTTTTCCTTGACCTTTGGACTAGGGACGAGATCAAAAAATTATGCAGAACTGATGAGCCTTAAACTACTCATTTATTTTTCTATAGAAAATGAATGCCACTCTTTCATTGTTTTTGGAGACTCCATGAAATTCATTAATTGGATTAGAGGCACTCAAATATGCACAAACACTAGATTTTCTAACATAGTGCACGACATCAAAATTTTACAGTCCTCTTTTGATTCTCTCACATGTCGTCATGTCTACGGGGAAAGGAACAAGGAGGCAGACAGGAGGTCGAAAGAGGGGATTCATTTGGCTATGGGCCAATGGAGAGTAATTGAAGTTCAAAATGGTCATAATCAAGAATATCTTCACCAACCTTTTCTGGAATGACTACAATAGATAGAATACACTCAGCTATATTAAAGAAGTTTCGTAAGGCACTCTTTTGAATATGATGCATAAAAACGATAAGTACATGTTGACTCTATATTCTAGCAATCCTTTCAGGATGGAAAATATTTTGAGCTACATCAGTAGCAATCATATATTAGACACAACAATTGATCAGGAATACACTTTGAAAGTGTATCTGCAGAATGTAATTTTGTTCACATCTGATGAAATAAAATTACGCTTTCTCTTTGGAAAAAAAAAATAATCTTGAAATACAAAGCTCAAGGAAAATCACAATTAGATCCTTAATATATATGAACCTTGAAAAA